>CAUYUD010086966.1:0-34547 GCA_963575295.1 Alouatta caraya
CAGCTAATTTTTGTATTTTTAGTAGAGACGGGGTTTCACCATGTTGACCAGGATGGTCTCGATCTCTTGACCTCGTGATCCACCCGCCTCGGCCTCCCAAAGTGCTGGGATTACAGGCGTGAGCCACCACGCCCGGCCCGTGTCCATGCTCTTAACACACTACTCCGTGCTGCCTCCAGGCTATGGATCCACACTGCAGTTTTAATCTATAGGTTTGTTTCATTTGTCATTTTCTTATCATCATTTCCTATTTTTGGTATTCATCTTTGGCACTTTTATTCTCTTTCCTCTTTTTGGCATCATGTATCAAGCATCATGTATTATACACCATGCAATGTTCCAGGTATTCTAAATACATTACCTTACAACAACCCTATCCATAGGTTTTATTGTGTCTTATTTAAAGCAAGGGGAAACTGGATCTCAGAGAGGGTAAGTCATCTCCCTAACATCACAGTAGTAAGTGCTAGAGCCAAACTCTTGAACATAGAGTGGAGAGTATTCTCCAAGATTCAACCAGAATCTGGCCGTAAAGGATTGATGTGGTTGGAGGAATGGATTCAGAAGACCACTGATTAACGGTGCCACCAATGGAGGAGCCCCAGGAAATGGGGTAGTTAGTATGTGTGGTCTGGAAAGGGAGCCAGAAAGTGCAGGACACCTGGATGATACCTCTGGGGCCTGGGGCTGGTCAGGGTTCTCCTGGTCTGGTCTGCTGTGGCCTGCCAGGGGTTCTCCTAGAGTTTCCTCATGTACAGCTGGCAGTCTAGACTCTGCTCAGCTGCTGTGGTGTTTAGAGGTTACAGCAAGTACAAGGAGTTCTCCGGGTGGCAGCCAGAGGAGCTTGGTGCAAATCCAGCAGTCTCATCCGCCAGTTTGATGGTAGATGGAGAGCAAATTGGACACTTTTCAAATATGCAGATTGACCGGGCATGGCGACTCACACCTACAATCCCAGTATTTTGGGAGGCCAAGGCAGGAGCATCCCTTCAGGCCAGGAGCTCAAGGCCAGCCTGGGCAACATAGAAAGACCTTGTCTCTACAAAAAATTTTAAGAAAATAAGCTGATTGTGGCTGTGCACTCCTGTATCTCCAGCTACTTGGGAGGCTGAGGTGGGAGGATCACTTGAGCCCAGAAGTTTGAGGCTGCAGTGAGCTATGATTGTACCACTGCACTCCAGCCTAGGCAACAGAGGGAGATCCTATCTCTTGAAAAATAACATAGATGGCCGGACATGGTGGCTCACACCTACAATCCCAGCACTTCAGGAGGCCGAGGTAGGTGGATCACCTGAGGTCGGGAGTTTGCGACTAGCCTGACCAACATTGAGAAACTCTATCTCTACTAAAAATACAAAATTAGCCGGGCATGGTGGTGCATGCCTGTAGTCCCAGCTACTCAGGAGCGTGAGGCAGGAGAATTGCTGGAACCTGGGAGGCAGAGGTTGCAGTGAGCTGAGATCGTACCATTGCACTCCAGCCTGGGCAACAAGAGTGAAACTCTGTCTCAAAAAGTAAAAATATTTTAAAATTTAAAAAATTTTACAAAACAACATAGATGATATATACTGTCTGGCCAACAGTCAGCCAATGGACATGACACACTGGAATCCAGAACCTTGAACAGTGGTAGTATTTGCACAAGGAGACAAACTGAGAGTTCAGGCTGGAGTTCAGCTTTTCAGGTAGCCAGAGGATGGAGACTGTGTCATCCATTCATTCATTTAACATTTTTGAGCAGTTACCATATTCTAGATCCACATTCTGGGCACTGAGAGATTCAACAATGAATCAGAAAAAGTCTCTGCCAGAAGGAGCTCATGTTCCGACATAACATACCCAAGCACTCACATGCCATCCAGTGGTAAAACATGCTCTGAAGGTCAGGGAAGGCCTCTCTGCAGAGATGACATTGAATGGAGACGAGAGAACTAGAGGACAGCCTTGCGGAAATCTAGAGGAAGTGTGTTGCAGGCAAGAGGAGGTGTAAGTGCAAAGCTCGGGAGGCAGGGGCGTGATTGGCAGATAGGAGGACTTGCAAGAGAACGGTGGCTGAAGCTGGAGGAACAGGAAGAGTGCCAGGGATGAGTCAGACAGGTAATCCCTGGTGAGCCACAGTGAGGACTCTGGTCTTTACTCGGAATACAATGATAAGCCCTTGAAAAAAATCTCAGCAGAAGGCTGCCATGATAGGATGTCCTTTGTTTATTTTTATTTTTTGACAGACAAGGTCTTGCTCTGTTACCCAGGCTGGAGTGCAGTGGCACAGTCATAGCTCACTGCAGCCTCGAAGTCCTGGGCTCAAGTGATCCTCCTACCTTGGCCTCCTGAGTAGCTCTGACTATAGGCATGGACCTTGCCTGGCTGATTTTTTCATTTTTTGCAGAGACAGGATCTTGCTGTGTTGCCCATGCTGATCTCTAACTCATGGCCTCAAGGAGTCTTCCCACCTTGGCCTCCCAAAGTACTGGGATTACAGGGATAAGCCATGTACCTGGCTATGATGTGCATTTTTAAGGGAGCATGTCCACTTCCCTATGGAGGGGCTGCAAAGTGGAAGTGGGGAGACAAGTGGAGAGGCTCCTGGGACAGTCCTGGGAGAAATGATGGTGGTAAGGGACTAGATAAATTTCCAGGGAATTGAAGATACAGTTATCTAGTGGGTTGCCTGAGGGAAGTGAAAGAAAGGAATCAGTGACACCTTCAAGATTTTGGTCTGAGTAACTGCAAGTATGGGTGCCCTTTAATAACACAGGCAAGAGATACATTTGGTGAGAAATAGCACGCGTTTGGTTTGGCTGGCATTCCAGAACCCAGAACTGTACTATACGTTCCACTGCCAGAAAATGAACACAGGGGAACTGGCTTTGAGTCCTGCCTGAGGAGGAGGGTGGAAAGCAGGGAATGTCGCAGCACATAATGGAGCAGGAGTGGGGTCTAAGACAGCAGCAAACAGATCAAGCCGAGTGAGCGAGGGGATGGAAGGGACAGGTGCCTTCTCAAGGAGCCTGCATGGGAGCCTTGGGTAAGACAGAGAGCTACAAGGGGCACCAGGAATTTGGGAAAGGAGGTCAGAGGCTGGGAGCAGTCAGCAAGGCTTCCAGGAAGAAGTGGGTTGTGACCTGGACTTCTGAGTTCAGAATACAGAGGTAGTGGAGGTAGAAGAGGAAAGCGGGGGGAGAGAGAATGAAGGGGTGCACAGCAAATGAATGAATGAAAGCCAGAGCTGGGAAGGATCCTGACTTGACTGCAAACCATTGTGAAGGGAGGAAGCGAAGGTGTAGGAAGCTGGGCTGGAAAATTAAGGCGGGTCTGCATTGTGAAAGTCCTGGGAAGCTCAAAGCTAGACAGAGGAGTCAAAGTGTGTGGGAGTGAGTAAAAAATGGGAAGCTGAGGCCAGGCATGGTGGCTACCACCTATAATTCCAGCACTTTGGGAGGCTAAGGCAGGCAAATGCCTTGAGTTGAGGAGTTCAAGACCAGCCTGGGCAACCTGGCAAAACCTCATCTCTACAAAAAACACATAAAAATTAGCTGGGCATGGTGGCGCACACCTGTGGTCCCAGCTACTCGGCATACTGAGGCCTGACGATCACTTGAACCTGGGAGGCGGGGTTTCAGTGAGCCCAGATCTCACAACCGTACTCCAGCCTGGGTGACAGTGTGGGACCTGTCCCAGAAAGAACAAAATTGACCGTACAACTAGCACATCAAGTCCTAAGCGAGAGGGAGACTTGCTATCAGTCCATCCGCTATGTGAATAGGCCAATTTTCTGGACCACCAGTTTCTAATAGGACAGCTGAAGTGTGCAACATAATACATCCTTTTAAAGTGTTTACTATAACGACTGGACCACTCAAAAGTTTGGGTCTACTCTGATCCCAGGAGATACATACTTTTAATAGGAAATATTTTCCAGGCAGATGAGGCATTTACAATGAATAGAAATTTAATAGTATGTAATATAATAATGATACTGTATGTATTTTAGAATTACAAATATGTTTACTATAATATATTCATGATAATTATTTAATTTGGAGATAAATTATATATTACACATATGCACTCATAAATAATACTATCAGGTTAGCTATAAAACACTGACTTCATATTTTTATTGTATGATAGGCCAGGTGTGGTGACTCACACCTGTAATCCCAGCACTTTAGGAGGCTGGGACAAATCACTTGAGGTCAGGAGTTCAAGATCAGCCTGGCCAACATGGCAAAAACCTGTCTCCACTGAAAATACAAAAATTAGCTGAGTGTGGTGGCACATGCCTGTAGTCCCAGCTACTGGGGAAGCCAAGGCAGGAGAATGGCCTAGACCTGGGAGGCAAAGGTTGCAGTGAGCTGAGATCGCCCCACTGTACTGCAGCCTGGGTGACAGAGAAAGACTCTATCTCAAAGTCTCAAAGAAAACAAACAAACAAAAAACAAATATTGTATGACGCCCATAGTTGGGAATTGAGTGCTCTGTTGGTTTTAGTACTAAGCCTCATATCAGGTTGTGGAAACAAATAAACTTGTCTCACTAAACTTTTCATAGGTTGAGGGGATTCTGTTTTCAAATGATATTCTTTTGTTATGTTTTTGACATGAATTTCTGATGAAAAATACCATAACCAAAATAATTTGATTTACAGATTATGGACGATTGGCCGGGGTATGACTTGAATTTATTCACGTACCCACAGCACTATTACGGAGACTTGGAATACGTCCTCATACCTCATGGCATCATTGTGGACAGGTGAGTGTGATTTCCCGTTTCAATCTTGGTCCTGTACTGGGCTGGCCCACTCTTGCATGAATCCTGCAATATACTTTAGAACCTTACTCCCGAGCTGCTTTTTATAGCGGTAGAGAGAACTTTTATATAGGGCAGTGAATTTGAAATAAAATGAATTTATGCTTAAACTGAACGGTTTACCTGTACATTTGTTCAGCTGATATGGTAATATGGTAAGGAGGACAGACATGCACAAGCTATTATAAGTAACAGCCTCAAAATAACAACGTCCTAAGATAGCTTTTCCATGGCATAGAAGTCCCACCCTCACAGAGGGGGAACAGTTCCATGATCAAATAAACTTTGGAAATTTTGTATCTCCCATATTTTTGTCTTTCAGTTGACAAATCAAATCAAATATTAGCATATCACAAATATGGAAATTCCAGCCAAAAAAAAAAAAAAGAACAAAGGAAAGAAACCTGCTTGACTTTAACAATTAATCCAACCTTTTTTTGTGCAGAGAGACTTTGTACTCAGTTTACCCATTCATAACTCTCAGAAGAGATTTCCCTTAACAGTTTTCCCAGTTTGGGAAGCTCCTAATTTAAACAACTTCTTGCATTTCTTACCTGAACCTTCTAATTTTAAATCAATTTAAAATCAGTCAGAACATGATTGACTTCGGTGTAGGGTTACCCCAAGCCTTTTCTCTGTTTAAGAGAATCATCCAATGAACTTTTTAAAATGCATATTCTTAAGCTTTATGTCTAGAAATTTCAAATTGATATTCTGGGGTGGGGCCCAAGAATGTCCATCTTCACCTTTAAAATAAATTTATTAGCCAGGGGCTATGGCATGCACCTGTAATCCAGGCTACTCCAGTGGCTAAGTGGGGCGATCACTTGAGTCCTAAAATTTGAGACTAGTCTGGGCAATATAGGGAGATCTTGTCTCAGAAAAAAAAATTTAAGATGTAATTCACAGGGCTGGATACAGTGGCTCGTTCCTGTAATCCCAGCACTTTGGGAGGCTGAGGCAAGAGGATCATTTAAGCCAGGAGTTTGAGACCAGTCTGGGCAATGTAGTGAGACCCCATCTCTATAAAAGATTAAAAAACATTAGTCAGGTATAGTAGCACGTGCCTGTAGTTCCAGCTACTAGGGAGGCTGAGGAGAGAGGATCACTTGAGTCAGGGAGATCAAGGCTACAGTGAGCCATGATCACACCATTGCACTCTAGCCTGGGAAACAAAGCGAGACCTTGTCTCAAACACACACACACACACACACACACACACACACACGATTAATTTATATACTACTGTAGAAAATTCACCTATTGCAGGTGAACGACTAAATGATTTTTAGTAAATTTTTATGGTCAGGCAGCCATCAGCACCATGCAGTTTTACAACATTTCCGTCATCCCCAAAAGTTTGTTTGCTTCCACTTCCAGCATCGTTCTCTATAAATTTGTCTTTTCTGGCCATTTTGTGTAAAGGAAATTATATAACAGCTAATTATTGATCGGCCAGTTGGTGTACATTTAGATGTCCCATTTTTGGCTGTTGTGGAAATGCTTCAATAAACATTCAGTTTTTGCGAATGTTTTTGTGTGGACATATCTTTTCATTTCTCTTGGATGGATTTCTCAACGTGGAATTCTGGGTTTTCTGGTAAGTGTAAGAAACTGCCAGTTATTTTCCAAAGTGGCTGCCCCTTGTTACATTGCCACCAACAGTGTACGATGGTTCCAAGTCGTCCACATACTCGCCAACATTTAATACTGTCTGTCCTTTTGATTACAGCCATTCTTGTGGCTGCCTAATGGTATCTTATTATGGTTTTAATTTTTATTTTCCTATTCATTAGTATACTTGTTAGCTATTTATGTGTCTTCTTTGGACAGAGGTCTTTTCAAGTCTTTTACCAATTTTTAAATTCAATTATTTGTCTTCTTATTGAACTGTAAGAGTTCTTTATATATTTTGAACAGTCCTTTATCAGATATATGATTTGCAGATATTTTCTCCCGGCCTATGGCTTGTCTTATTATTTTCTTACTGGTATCCTTTAAGAAGAACGTGTATCCTGCTGTTGCGGGATGAAGTATTGTATACGTGTTAATTAGATCCAGTCGGTTGATGGTGCTTCTCAGTTCAACTATAAACTTACTGATTCTCTGACTATTGGATCTGTCAACTACTAATAGAGGGGATGTTAAAGTCTCCAAATTGTGGACTTGCCTGTTTCTCCTTGCAGTTCTATTAGGTTTTTGACACTTTGTTTTCAGGAGCATACACATTAGGAATTGTTATGTCTCTTTGGAGAGTTGACCTCCTTGTTATTGTGCAGTGATGCTCTTTCTTCCAGATAATATTCCTCACTCAGAGGTCTGCTATGTCTGAAAGTAAAATAGCTACTCCAACTTTCTTCTGATTAGTGTTAGCATAGCATGTCTTTCTTCTCCATCCCTTTACTTTTAATCTATGTGTGTCTTTATATTTAAAGTGAGTTTTTGTTTTGTTTTGTTTTGTTTTGTTTTTGAGACAGAGTCTCACTCTGTCACCCAGGCTGGAGTGCAGCGACATAATCTCAGCTCACTGCAACCTCCGACTCCTGGGTTTAAGCAATCCTCTTGCCTCAGCCTCCCAAGTAGCTGGGATTACAAGCATGCACCACCACACCCGGATAATTTTTTGTATTTTTAGTAGAGATGGGGTTTCACCATGTTGGCCAGGCTGGTCTCGAACTACTGACCTCAAGTGATCTGCCTGCCAAAGTGCTGGGATTACAGGTGTGAGCCATAAAGTGAGTTTCTTACAGGTAATATACAGTTAGATCTTTTTAAAATCCACCCTGACAGTCTGTCTTTTAATGCTATTCAAATTCATAAAGTGATTATTGCTATAATCAGTTTAGTATCTATCGTATATATAACTATTTTCTATTCATTGCCGTTGTTCTTTGCTTCCTTTTTCTGTCTTCCACTCTGTGAAAAGTTTTTTCGTTTTTTTTTTTTTTTTTTTTGATAATGAGTTTTAATGTTTGCCCAGGCTGGAGTGCAACGGCCCAGTCTTGGCTCACTGCAACCTCCATCTCCCGGGTTCAAGTGATTCTCCTGCCTCAGCCTCCCAAGTAGCTGGGATTACAGGCATCCGCCACCATGCCCGGCCGATTTTTGTACTTTTAGTAGAGACAGGGTTTCACTACGTTGGCCAGGCTGGTCTTGAACTCCTGACCTCAAGAGATTTGCCCACCTCACTGTGTGACTTCTGATGTCTGTGAGGTTTATTTTTCTCTTTATTTTTGAGCCTCACTTACTAGGGATCACCCTGTGTCTGACTAGCTTAGTGTTCAATCTACAATTGGTTAGACGCTGTGCTCAAACACTTCAAGCCAGTAAATCTTCCACTCTCTGTTCATGGTTGTATGTGCAGGCTTGAAAGTAGATTCAAATTTCCAACCATTTTCAAATCTTTCTGGCTTCTACCTTCCCCTGAGCTTTCTTGTGTCTTCTCTGCACATGTACATAGCCTTCATTGTCCAGGGATGTGTGAGTGGCTTGAATTCACTCTGTTGTGCATATGTACAGTCTCTGGTCAGCTTGAGCTACATGAAGTACTTATTGTGTGCCCCTGTTCTATGACTATCTAACCTCTTCCCTGGAACTTTGTATCAAATCCCCAGCCAGCCTGCCAGTGCATTGCCCAAAGGGGACTGCACCTCAGGATAGTGGAACCTTGCCACCAATGTGACCATTTTAGCTTACAATGTTCCCAATCAGGTGAGCTCCCTCTGGCAGTGCTCCACCTTGGTGGAACTACCTGTTTGAACAACAGAGCTAGGGACTGGGGGGTGATAGGCGCATCCAAACATAAGAATGCCCCAGACTCATGCTGTTTCCACCCAGTGTTCAGTGTTTTTATAATCAAGTGCTTCTCAGTTTGTTGTATGCCTTTGGTTGATTTCCAGTGGATGAGATGGTTGTTTTTGGCAGTTTTGTCCAGTTTTATAGTTGCTTTTCGGGAGAGGATATGTTGACATCGTAATTTCCCCATGTTGGAAACAAATGTTCCTTTTTTTTTTAGACAGAGTCTTGCTCTGTCACACAAGCTGGAGTGCAGTGGCACAGTCTTGACTCACTGCAACCTCCATCTCCTGAATTCAAATAGTTCTCCTACCTTAGCCTCCTGAGTAGCTGGGATTACAGGCGCCCACTACCATGCCTGGCTAATTTTTGTATTTTTAGTAGAGACCGTGTTTCGCCATCTTGACCAGGCTGGTCTCAAACTCCTGATCTCGTGTGTTCCACCCGCCCCGGCTTCCCAAAATTCTGGGATTACAGGCATGAGCCACCGCTCTTGGCCCAAATGTTCCCTCTTAAGGAGCATGCTAGATATTCTGATGTACATTTTTTATGATAATCTTTTGAGAAATGTTGTCTGAAACCATGGTTACCATTCTTTATGGCTATGTGTATGTATATATGCATATATGTAAAACATATCATGTATATTATATGTAGAGTATATGTAATATATTTACATATGTATTTGTGTGTGCACATGTACATATACATATATGTGATTTAGTTAATCCATTTAAAATCTAATTCTATTTGAAGTGCTAGTGGGGATTTTTTTTTTTTTTTTAAGTATATGCCTTAGATCCTGCCTCCATTTAAGATTTTAATGTTGTGGCTGGGCATGGTGGCTCACACCTGCAATCCCAGCACTTTGGGAGGCTGAGGCGAGTAGGATTTCAAGACCAACCTGATCAACATGGTGAAACCCAATATCTACTAAAAACACAAAAAATTAGCTGAGTGGGCATGGTGGCGGGCACCTGTAATCCCAGCTACTCAGGAAGTTGAGGCAGGGGAATCACTTGAACTCTGGCGGGGTGGAGGTTGCAGTGAGCCTAGATCATGCCATTGCACTTCAGCCTGGGTGACAAGAGCGAAACTCCATCTCAAAAAAAAATATATATATATATTTTAATGTTGTATGATGTATGGGCAATGGACTTAGAGACATGAAACAATGGGGAAAAAGTACAAGGACAGTTGTGAATGAGGTATCAGGTGGAAGTCCCAGGCTGCTGGGAGATCACATTGCACAACTCCAGGGGGCGTCCTTCACATTGGGCTCCATGGAAACACTGCCCCCTACAATTGTACTCTGGGGCACCTTTCACGTGGGCAAGGTGAAATATAAGATGTTATTTGTCAAATATAAAATACATGTTATTCTTTTGATGTTACTAGGGGCCTAACTTTTCCTCCTGTCTCTTATAATGTTGTAAAGTGGGTGAATCACTCTCCATTTCCTTTTTCTCTGCCCTAGAGTGAGTATAATATCATCAGATACCATCATAACATTGTTAAGGGTTAATAACCGAGCTCTATAGTCATAAAATAATAACAATCAGAACTTCTGATATTCTATTTTACACCTTAATAATTTTTGTGACATTGAGGACCACATACCATTGATGATGTGGTCCTTGATGTCTTTCAGAAGTATGTTTTGGACCAGGCATGGTAGCTCATGCCTGTAATCCCAGAACTCTGAGAGACTGAGGTGGGTGGATCACCTGAGGTCAGGAGTTCAAGACCAGCCTGGCCAACACGGAGAAACCTGTCTCTACTAAAAATAGAAAAATTAGTGGGGCATGGTGGCAGGCACCTGTAATCCCAACTACTTTGGAGGCTGAGACAGAAGAATCACTCGAACCCAGAAGGTGCAGGTTGCAGTGAGCCAAGATCGTGCCACTGCACTCCGGCCTGGGTGACAGATCCAAAAAAAAAAAACAAGAAGTCTTTGAACACCTTATGTTCAACCTTAACAAAGCTTTTCTATCTGTGTGTTTCTGTTTACTAAGCTTTTCTCCATATTCCCCTGAGTAATTGAATATGTATAATACATTATGCATTTTTATTAAAGCAACATAAATACTCAGAAGTAGTTGTGCCTTAATACATCTTTTATCCTTGACTTCTTCAGAATTGAGCGGCTGGCTAAGGATATTATGAAAGACATAGGATACAGTGACATCATGGTCCTGTGTGTGCTTAAAGGAGGCTACAAATTCTGTGCTGATCTCGTAGAACACCTTAAGAACATCAGCCGAAATTCAGATCGTTTTGTCTCTATGAAGGTTGATTTCATCAGACTAAAAAGTTACAGGGTAAGTTATTACAAGTTCCATTCTATGATATTTTGATTTAACAATGCTTTAGAGTAAAATAATCAATAATGTTATGAAAATGAAGAGTGCAATTTTTAAAAATTGAAATAAAAATGAAGGGTACTTTTTTTAAATTCGCAAGAATACTGCAACCTACTATAAGAATTCAAATGATATTATTTAGGGTGTGGGGTGAGGACTTTCTATTTTCACATATATGGGAAGACTCTGCAGTAATGATGTGTGCTTTCTTTTACGGTGATAAAGCGAGTTGGTTATACCTGGTGCCCAGCCCCACAGCTGAGTATTGTCAGAGCGTGAACACTGATTTGTTGTTTCTACTCTGGATGTCACTGTTGGTCCTGGGGACCTGTGGAAGGGTATCCAGGCCAGAGAGGAGTCTTAGCACCTGGGTGGTTACAACCATGGCCTGGAAGTGAAGAAGGGAAAGCTATGGGGACAGCACATTGCCACGTATGAGGAAACATAAGCCAGGGAGCTCCAACAGAAGGCTCCTCCACCAGTTTACCCCATTCATTCTGGCTTGCTGTGGCCACCACTGGGCAGAATTAATGGGTTTATTCTCCAAAGATGTTTCCTAACCAGATGCAACGGCTCATGCCTATAATCCTAACACTTTGGGAGCCAAGGCAGAAGGATTCCCTAGGGCCGGGAGTTCGAGACCAGCCTAGTGCAACATAGTGAGACCCTATCTATATAAAAAGAAAAATTTTTAAATTAGCTGAGTGTGGTAGTGTGTGCCTATAGTCCCAGGTACTCAAGAGGCTGAAGCTGGAGGATCGCTTGAGCCCAGGAGGTGGAGGCTGCAGTGAGTTATGATGGCACCACTGCACTCCAGCCTGGATGACAGTGAGACCCTTGACCAAAAAAAAAAAAAAAAAAAAGCTGTTATTTCCTTAGTCTCCCTCCTCCTCTCTCTTTGATGCTTTTTTATTTAATCCATAGTGAAACATTAAAAATAAGCTGCTCTTGGGTGAGGACCTCTTGCATTCAAACCATTAAAATATTCTCATTGACTAACTTGACACATTTTAATCATGAATCACTCTTTGAATTGGCCTTCTATTGCTATGTGGCCAACTCACCACAAACATAGTGGCTTAAACCAACACACACACATATTATCTTAAAGTTTCTGTAGGTCAGAAATCTGGGCATGGAGTAGCTGAGTTTTCAGCTCAGAGCCTTACAGGGATGAAATCAATGTGTTAGTTGGGATTTTGATATCATCTGAGGTTTGTGGTTCTTTTCTCAAGATCACGGACTGTTGGCAAGCTCAGTTCCCATTTCCTTGTTGACTGTGGGCTGGAATTGGTAGACTCTCCACTCCTAGGAGTTGTCCTGGGGTATTTGCTTCAATTACCCCACAGGTCGTTCACAACACCATTAGCTGTTTGCTTCAAGTCCGATGGAAGAATCTTAGCTCTTCTTTTAAAGCTCACCTGATTAGATCATGTTCACCCAGGTCACCTGCCTTTGATGAACTCAAAGCCACCTGACTAGTCACCTAATCTTTGGCGTGAATTCCCACCATGTTTACAAGTCTTACCCACACTCAAGTGAAGAGGATTATGCAGGGAATGTACACCAGGGCACCGCAGCCTTCAGGGCCACCAATCTGTCTTCCCTATTCCTCACGTGACTCTCAGTTGCCTCAGTTCTAGAGTAGCTGGAAATTAATTCTAATTTTTTAAGAACACCATGTTTTCCTGATGACCTCTCAGGCCAGAGTGCAGCTGGTTTTTGAAGGAACCTCAACTCTAATTTCTTGGTTTTATCTTCTGAGAACTTTTTCTCTCTTTAGATTCTCTTCATTCCGGGTTAGATCCCTGTGCTTTGTTCTCACCAGATTTCTCTCATTCAGTTGGCCCTGACCCTTACTATATTTGTTCCTGGTTAACAGCATTTTAAAAAACCTTTTAGAATCTTTTAAAAATTAAAGTCAGGTTTACTGAGCCACAGTTTACATGCAGTAACATCCATCCTTTTTAGTTTACAGTTCAGTGAATTTCAACAAATGCATACAATCATGTAAATCACCACAATCAAGATATAGAAGTTTCCTTAACAATACAAAGAATGCCCTTGTGTTTTTCATAGTCACCTCCTGAACCGTCAAGTCCTGAAAACCACTGATATGTTTTCTGTTCCTAAAGTTTTGCCCTTTCCAGAATGTTCTACAAATGTAATCCTATATCATATAGCCTTAGTAAATCCATAAATCATAACATAATGCATTCATCCATATTGTGTGTATTGTCGATGAAAAGAGTCAAATTCTGTAAAATATTTGAAAAGATGTATTCTGAGCCAAATATGAGTGACCAATAGTCTGTGGCACAGCTCTCAGGACATCCTGAGAACATGTGTCCAAGGTAATCAGAACACAACTTGGTTTTACACATTTTAGGGTAATTGTCTATTTATGGATACTGACATTCTTCCAGCAATTATAAAAGCTGGCTTAACTGGGTAAGGTAAATGTCAAAATAAAGCTCAGGAAAAAAATAATGCTTATTCATGTCGTCAAATGTCCTTCCTTTCAGCCTAATTTATCTCAACACATCTCTATTGGGCTCTGGCATTGAACTTAGATTGAAATATTAGATCCACCACTTACACACTGCTTGACCTTGGGCATGTTACCAAACATCTCAGATCTCTGTTTCGTTATCTGTAATACAAATATAATAAAGCTACCTGTTTCTTATTTTGTGTCTACTACTGAATTAATCAAGTTTGGAGTTTCACGTTGGTAAGACCAAGAGATTTTTGGAGCTAAAATACAACTCACAGTGTAACCACAGTAGGGCGGAGAGATTTGCCACACAGGGGTATGTGAGCCCCTGGGGAAGCTGGCATTCATATTAAAGAAGCTCATTAGAGCTAAGGGTTAGCCACAAACCTGCTCCCTTGAGGGAAGAGAAATGCTAAATACATTTTTTTCTCTCATTCCCACAGTTCAGAATGGAGATTTTAAATCAGTCAGCCCTTGATAATCTGTGCTAGTGAGAAATGGAAGCAGAAGGGATAAGCCAGGTCCAGCGTCTTTAGTTTTAGTGAGTAGTCTTCACTGTACGCCAGGGTGAACTTTTGCTGAACTGTTTCCAAGTAACAAGGGAGCCTGGAATCGAAAGCCTCCTTTTCTTGGCTGGGCATGGTGGCTCACGCCTCTAATCCCAGCACTTTGGGAGGCTGAGGCGGGTGGATTACCTGAGGTCAGGAGTTTGAGGCCAGCGTGGGCAACATGCTGAAACCTCATCTCTATGAAAAATACAAAAATTAGCTGGGTGTGTTGGTGGGCAACTGTAATCTCAGCTACTCGGGGAACTGAGGCAGGAGAATCGCTTGAATCCAGGAAGTGGAGGTTGCAGTGAGCTGAGATCGTGCCACTGCACTCCAGCCTGGGTGACAGAGTGAGACTCTGTCTTAAGAGAAAAAAAGGAAAAGAAAGCCTCCTTTTCTTTTTGAAACAGGAAATCTGTCTTTAGTAGAGTTGTACCTTGGCCTTAAGATGAGGAAAAAAGACTCCAATTCTTTGAAGATAGCAGAGTTCCTTAGTTTTGGGGGGTGCCAGCTGGGTTGAGAGTAGGATTATAGATAAGCACATGCACACGCGTGTGTACGCGCGCACACACACACACACACACATTTTTAATAAAAACAAAGAGAAAAATAAAGGAATAGGAAAGTAGAAGAAAATAAAGGAACAGAAGAGGGAAGATGAGCAACCAAAAACATTCTGAAACTTGCCATATTTCATTAAATCTAAAGACATCATAGACTGTTACTTTATATACCACTAAGAAAGAAAAAATGCCTTAAATTAAGCCATGACTTGACATGGATTGTAGGTAAGATGCATCTTGATTTGGGAGATATTATAATGTAACAAAAAAAAATGTATTACTTGGAGTTAGTAAATATTGGTAGCTCCTCCTCTTTTTAGCAATATCATTTGCAAGTGTTCAAACAGCTGAACTATAACAGAAAACACTGTCTTTACTCTTTCATCATTTAAAAATGTTGGGTCCTGTAACACCACTTCAATACTCTTTTGCAAACAGTTTGGTATTTCCTTTGAAGCTACAGATTTTTTTCCATGTTACTGTCTAAAGTATTTTTTAACATCCTCAAAACATTTTTGCAGACTTCAAAGGGAGAGTTATTAACTAAAGAGTAAATTAGGAATAGGCGTGGGTGGTTTGAATCAGTTCACATAAATCATTAAAAATTAATTAAAAGTATTTATGAAAACCAGAACATAATATCTATGTGACCTCTGGATAGAGACACTGAAACATCTGTCTTGTTTCTTTGTGTACTGAAACAAAGTGTATTGATGGACCTGTTTTCTTTTTGACTTTTGGTTCTTAAGATGTATTTACTATGGGCTTTCAGCAGGGTATGGATAAAGAAACTTGGCATGACACAAATGTCTAGTTTGACCTAAAAAGAGATCAGCTAGCATTGCTCTAGGTAAGTTTATTCTGAGATAGTTAATTCTATGAAGTGAAATATTTTTTTAAAAGTGAAACCAAAGCCCCTTTATGTAATAAAGTTAATCTGAATATTTTTTGTTGTCACTCCTTACAATAGTTTTATTTTATAAATACCCATGCATTTTCTTAATATACATTCTTTATATTCAAATTTAGTTCTCTATAGAGATTCTAGTTAGAGTTTGTTTTTTCTTGTGAAAAGCAAACACTGAGAAAGAAAATAAGAGAATGATGTAGAAGTAATTATTAAATTATAGCGGCACTCAAGTGTGGAGAGATCACCCTGCAGACAGAGCTGTGCTGAACTCAGCTGACTGCAACAGGCTGGGGTTGAATCCAGGACCAGTAACAGGACCCAGCCCTGGAGCAGACGTCTCGGGGAATGGATTCACTCTGCTATAGATGAAAGTTGAAGTCCAGTTTGGGAGAGGTCATAAGTAGTTGACAGATGGATGAAATGGTCGGGCGCAGTAGCTCACTCCTGTAATCCCAGTACTTTGGGAGGCCGAGATGAGCAGATCACTTCATCTCAGGAGTTTGAGACCAGCCTGGCCAACATGGTGAAACGCCATCTCTACTAAAAATACAAAAATTAGCTGGGCATGGTGGCAGGTGCCTGTAATCCCAGCTACTCAGGAGACTGGGAAGTTTGTAGTATACTGAGATTGTGCCACTGCACTCCAGCCTGGGTGACAGAAGGAGGTTCTGTCTCAAAAAAAAAAAAAAAAAAAAAAGATGGGTGAAACATTATACCCTTTAGAATTCCAAGCACTAGGTAGCCAGCATCAGCTCACTTGTGTACATTGGTACCACTCCTAATAAAACGAAATATTCACTGACTACTTATGGTCAACTATTGTTCTAAGTCATTTATATGTATTAGTTCATTAAACCCTTGCAAGATCCTTATGAAGCTTCATAGGTGAGAACATGGAGGCCGGAGGGGTTAGCTGGGTTCCCAAGGACACACAGCTAGGAAGTGGAGGTCTGTGTGACTTCCAAACCAGGTCCTTTAACACCACATCTGTCTCTTGGATCTGTAGAAGAGGAAAAGGACTCCAGACCCTAGGAGGTAGACTGGCAGAAGAAAGCTCCCCAGTTCTGCAGGACAGAGCAGAAAAGACCAAAACCATCATAAGAAGCATAACACTGAGTTGCTGGGTGTCAGGCTCCAGTTGGCTGCCTAGCAGTTCCAGAGTTCCAACCCTAACTAAGGTCCAGTTTGTTCCTAGAGATTTCATGAAGTTGAGCCAGTAGGTGAGGTGGGGATAGGATAGGATAGGATAGGATAGGATAGGATAGGATAGGGAGCAACTGACTTAACAATTAGGAAGGAAG
This sequence comes from Alouatta caraya, assembly GCA_963575295.1. Classification (NCBI taxonomy): domain Eukaryota; kingdom Metazoa; phylum Chordata; class Mammalia; order Primates; family Atelidae; genus Alouatta; species Alouatta caraya. Next base: position 16,790 of record CAUYUD010086966.1, read on the forward strand.
AAGCTGGAAACTAGGAAGGGTCAGACCCACAAGAAAGTGTATGTGTTAGTATTAATCACAACAGATGCCTGAAGATTTCACTTGTATTTCATGTTCTCTGTATTTCCTTCATTTATCATTTGAGAGCTTGCGATCCCCTGAAACTTTAGCATGCTATGTATATAAACAAAAACTATGCTTGTATTAGTCTGTTCTCATGCTACAATAAATACATAACCAAAACTGGGTAATTTATAAAAGAAAGAGGTTTAATGGACTCAGTTCCACATAACTGGGGTGGCCTCACAATCATGGCGGAAGGCAAATGAGGGGCAAAATCATGTCCTACATGGTGGCAGCCAAGAGGGCATGTGTAAGGGAACTCCCCTTTATCAAACCATCAGATCTCGTGAGACCTACTCACTATCACGAGAATAACACAGGAAAAACCCACCCTGTGGAAGGTGATTCAATTACCTCCCACAGGGTCCCTCCCATGACATGTGGTGATTACTATTCAAGGTGAGATTTGGGTGAGGACACAGAGCCAAACCATATCAATGCTATTAATCACTTTAACTTATATATACCTGATATTTTCCAAAAAGGATCTAATGATGTATTTTATTAATTTGCCCAGATAATTTCTTGTTTTCTGCAGGAAAATAATTGCAGGCAGCAAAATATTAATAATTATTTTATGTTATGTTATTTTTATCAATATTTCATAACTGATGCAGAATATAAAATTTAGCATCAAGACCATGAAGATCTTTTTGAAATTACATATTCCATATGTAATTTACAAAATATGTGTACTTTAAAGGCTAGTAAAGTTACCAGGAAATAATTTGGATTTGGAGGGGGGAAAGAAACACAGTTGATATATTATAAAATGGTTTGGGGAAAATATTTATGGAAAAATAATGCCTTTAACAATTGTTTATGATGCTTATTGTACTATAATAAAGTTTGAGTTTAATGGTTTTATTGTCATTTTAGCCCATAGTGTATATTCCTTTCTTGCATGAGTTTGCCATTATTAAACACAATATTATTGTTAACCACTTAGGTCATTTCAACGTGCTTACAATCTACCTTTCAAGGACAAGAATTATTTAATTTTCTACTTATTAATTTGGGGTTCATTTAGAGGATAGTTTTGAAATTTTTGTTTGCCTAGCTTTTTTTTTTTTTTCCTAGAGAACAGAAATGAACTCAAACAGACATTGACACATTAGAAAAAAATGTCATTAAAAACAGGATGACTCTCGGTGAGGAAAAGGGCACAACAGTTCGTCAAGGGCCCCCACAACCCACGCCACAGAGAGGAATGACTAGGCAGAAGTGGAAAGGAAAAGACCAGCAGTTGGTGATGAGTCAGCAGTACTTTTGCTAAAAATGCTAATCTAATACAGCAGTGGGAAGTGTTGGTGAGCATATGATCATCAAAGCCGGGAATGACTCCTTCCGCTCTGTGGCTCTCAGACGTCCCTGCTAAAGGACCGGGATGGGCTTTGGTGCCCTATAGACCTCTGTGTGTTGTTTTGGGGTGTGGCTCCTCTTCTAATTAGGAAAGACAGCTGGAAGGCAGGCTCAGAAGGCTGCCCCAACTCGCACTTCCAAAATTCACATTGGCCTGTGTGTAAGAGATCTAAGAAATGAAAATGTATACTATTCTCCCTCATCTTCATATTAAGATAATTTCTTAGGACAAAAATAGATTTTTAAACACACCCCTTACTCCATAGGTATCTGAGCTCATCACTCAGGAAGTGATAATGACACCTTTGTTGTTTCTTTCCTTTAAATCAGCCTGTCTAATTTTGCATCTTAGCCCCATTCTCAATTAATTTCCTTTAATTGTAACTGCTGTGTTGTAGGCAGAGAAATACTTAACTGTGAAAAGTGACATATCCTAGTTTTATTCCTATACTTAAAGCAGAAGCTACTTACTTTCAGTATAGGTCTATATAGATCTGCAAAATAAAACAGCATTTTAGACGCTTTGAGGTAGTGTTCCTGTAAGAGTTAGAATTGTTAGTAATTTTACAAGATTAGTGAAATATTTTATTTTAAAAACCATTATGGAATTCTGTTTTTTTCTTTTAATGGATAAATTTAAATATATATCAAATGGATAGATTATTGTAGACTTTTTCAGGGATAGTTATTTTTCCATCAGCAGTATTTTTAGACTATTCCATGCAGAACACATCTACTAGAATGACTTATTTCCTTTTTTTTTTTTAAAAAAAAGATAAATTTTAAGTTCCAATATACATGTGCAGGACATGCAGGTTTGTTACATAGTAAATGCGTGCCATGGTGGGTTGCTGCACCTATCAACCCATCACCTAGGTATTAAGCCCCACATGTGTTAGCTATTTATCCTGATGTTGTCCCTCCACATATCCTCCATCCCCAACAGGCCCCAGTGTATATAGTTCCACTCCCTGTGTCCATGTGTTCTCATTGTTCAGCTCCCACTTAGAAGTGAGAACATGTGGTGTTCAGTTTTCTGTTCCTTCATTAGTTTGCTGAGGATAATGGCTTCAAGCTGCTCCTGTGTTCCTGCAAAGGACATGATCTCCTTCCTTTTTACGACTGCATAGTATTCCATGGTATATATATATACCATATTTTATTTATCCAGTCGATCATTGATGGGCATAGGGGTGGATTCCATGTCTTTGCTATTCTGACTAGTGCTGCAATGAACCTCAGTGTGCATGTATCTTTGTAACAGAATGATATATTATATTCCTTGAGTACATACACAGCAATGGGGTTACTGGGTCAAATGGTATTTCTGATTCTAAGTCTCCAAGGAATCGCCACACTGTCTTCCACAATGGTTGAACTAATTTACATTCCCACTAACAGTATAAAAGCATTCCTATTTCTCCACAACCTCACCAGCATCTGTTGTTTCTTGACTTTTTAATAATCACCATTCTGACTGGCATGAGATGGTATCTCATTGTGGTTTTGATTTGCATTTCTCTAATCATTCGTGATGTTGAGCTTTTCTTCATGTTTGTTGGCCACATAAATGTCTTCTTTTGAGAAGTGTCTATTCATGTCCTTTACTCACTTTTTAGTGGGGTTGTTTTTTTAATGCAAATTTGTTTAAGTTCCTTGTAGATTCTGGATATTAGGCCTCAATCAGATGGATAGATTGCAAAAATTTTCTCCCTTCTGTAGGTTGCCTGTTCACTGTGATGATAGTTTCTTTTTGCAGAAGCTCTTCAGTTTAATTAGATCCCATTTGTCAATTTGTGCTTTTGTTGCAACTGCTTTTGACGTTTTTGTCATGAAATCTTTGCCTGTGCCTATGTCCTTACTGGTATTTTCTTCTAGGGTTTTTATAGTTTCAAGTTTTACATTTAAGTCTTTAGTCTATCTTGAGTTAGTTTTTGTGGGGTGCAGTTTCAATTTTCTGCACATGGCTAGCCAGTTCTCCCAGCACCATTTATTAAACAGGGAGTCCTTTCCCCATTGCTTGTTTTTGTGAGGTTTGTCAAAGATCAGATGGTTATAGATGTGTGGTCTTATTTCTGAGATCTCTAGTCTGTTCCATTGGTCTATGTGTCTGTTTTTGTACCTGTACCATGTTGTTTTGGTTACCATAGCCTTGTAGGATATTTTTAAGAGAATGACTTATTTCTAACATATCCTAAGATATTTTCTAGTTTAATAGTACAAGGTACAGGATTTTTAAAAGTTGAGTGTGATTTATTTAAACTAGTAACATGTTGATTACTCTTGATTTTAAGTGATTTATAAATATTACTTCATTAGTGCCCACCACAACCTGATGAGTTAGGCAACTTATTATCCCCATTTTACATGTAAGGAAAGTAATCCACAGATAGTTTAAGACAGAGCTGGCTGAGAATGGGGCTAAGATGCAAAACTAGACAGGCTGATTCAAGACCATGGAGCCCACAGTCTTTCCACACTGCATCCCAGAAGGGGGGGCCCAATTACCACCATTCACTTTGGCAAGAAACTTATTTTTCTGGGTTTTCCTTTGTTCATTTGTAAAATGATGAGGTTGGATTTCAAGATCTGTAAAGTCCCTGACAGATTTGAAGTTATATAATCTTTAATGTCTTGGAACATCTGTTTAAAAAGGACAGATTGGACCAGTCATAGTGGCTCACACCTGTAATACTAGAGCTTTGGGAGGCTGGGGAGGATTGCTTGAGCACAGGAATTCAAGACCAGCCTGGGCAACAAGCAAGGCCCTATCTCCACAAATATCTAAAAAATTAGCCAGGCATGGTGGTGTGCATCTATAGTCACAGCTCTTGGGAGGCTGAGACAGAAGGATCCTGTGAGCCTAGGAGTTCAAGACTGCAGTGAGCTAGAATCCCTACTGCACTGTAGCCTAGGCAACAAAGTGAAACCCCATTTCTAAAAACAAAAAAGATATTGACCAGACATATTTGATTTGCATTCTCCACTAAAATGACATGGATATATAATATGATATGATATAATTAAAAGTGACCTCAAATGACAAACTGAACAAGAGAGAAGACAACAGGTCCAGAGATAATGAACCTAAAGGCATTAAGTTGGACTCAAGTGCCTGCAGAGAATGACACCAAAGAAGAACCCAGTTAACTGGGGCCTTGAGAGACTCAGTGCTCCAGCAATATCAGGGACAGCAGGCAATGAGATGATGTCATCGTACAGATCACGAGGACTCCCTGGTCTTCCACCCCACTTCCATTGCCGGAAGTCAGGTGACAGCTCTCCTCCCCTCCCACCCAGCCTCATCCCCTTCTACCACTATTGCAGGAAACTAAAGATTAACTTTTCAGAAAAAATGAACCAAACAGGTACCAAAAACATGGACACCAGGTAAAACAGAGGACTGGGGATATCCAGCTAAACTTTCTATATGAGATTCTGAGACAATCAGTTCCCTTCCTTGGCAGCCAGGCATGTGACCACTCCCAGCCCCCATTGATGAGGTACTGAGGTTTGACAGTGAATGTTCTTTGAAGAAACTTAATGGTTCTAAAGAAAAGACCTCCATCTATTGCATTTGGGACTCCCCAACTGTAAAGGACATCTGTCTCCATGGGAACCCACTAGTACATCCATCTGTCATCAATTTCTGCTCCCTGATGAACACATAACTCTTTCCCATCAGCTCTTTTGATGTCTCACTTAGAAACAAGGAGAACAGTGTCTAGCATGAAATACCAGATGAAACAGAACAAAAATTTAAAAAAAAACTAAAAAAGGAACCCCAAGAAAATAAAGCAAAACCAGAAAACAGAAGAAAACATCAAAATATTATGTTTAACATTCCCATGGAGACAGAATGAAATTTTGGTATCTCTAAAGCAAGAACAAGGGTCTGTAATAGAATAAGAGAAGATAAATAACAGGAGAAGGAAAATTTCTCAGAAGTTAAAAATATGTATACTGCAGCAGACGCAGTTGCTCTTCCTATCTGACAACCATCCCTACCCCCACCACACTTTCTGCATCCCACTGCAGAGGCTGCTCACACCAGCAGCTTGCTTTCCCAGCCTCCCTTGCACTTAAAAAATGAGGCATTTGACACAGTAAAGGGAAGCCTGCTGAGAGTCCTCCCAGAAGGAATGGTTTATTTCAATGATGAAGAAGAGAATATAGGAGGAAATCTTGCTCTCTTTAGCAAAATGTTATTTTGTCTTTAAGTGACTCCTGGAGCTATGGCAATCTCCTTGGGACAATGAGAAGACAATCATAGGAATGCAGCTAATTATTGAGGATGGCAAAGAGGAAAGGGACAGCACCTGGATCCTTCAGGACACCATTGAGCTGAGGATCTACATACGGGGCAATGAGAAGATATATGGTAATGGCATATACGGTAATTGGAATCTAAGAGAAAATCTAAAGTTTAGGTGAAAGAGACAGCTTTGTCAGGAAAAAGATGATGCTATTGAGGGTTCCAACAAGCTCTAAATTGCACAGCCCATTCACTCGCCAAATAGTTAAACTCTTATATCAGGGGCTTACAGTCTAGGTTAAACAGACAGGAAATTGAAAATAAAACAAGAAAATATGAAACATAACAAAAAGTGGAAAATGCTATGGAGAAAAAGAGACAGAATGGGCTGTAGGGGTTTTGGGGAGTGGCCGGAGAAGGTGTAAGTAGCGCCATTAAAGCAGAGACTTGAAAGAAACAAAGGCTCCCCATACAGAGAGTGGAAGTCAGTTCCAGGAAGCGGAAGCAGCAAGTGCAATGGCCCCTAGGCGGGAATGTGCTTGACACGTTTGAAGAAAAGGAAAGGAAGCCAGAGAAGAGTGAGAAGAAATGAGTCAGAGGTGACTTAGAGAAGCAATGAGAGGTTAAATCTTGTAGATTCTTTCAGGCCGTTGTATGGAGTTGGCCTTTTGCTCCGAGTAAGTGGGAAAATTTCACTGGGTGTTGAGCAGAGTGTCATGATCTGACATGTTTTAAAGAATAAGTCTGTGTGTGGTGCTGAGAATAGAATGAAAGGGGTAAAGGTGGAGTAGGGAGATGGTTGAAAAGATATTGCAGTAATTGCAGTCAGAAATAATGATAGCTTGAACCTGGATGGTCACAGAGGAGCTGGTGAGAAGTATTTGGATTCTGTATATATCTTACAGGTAACGACAAAGCCATCACCCATATGTGCTGATGAATTTTACTTTGGTGGACAGTGACAAGACTGTAAGATTTCTGTCCTGAGCAAGAGTGTAAACTGAGTTGCCATTTATTAAAATGAGGAAGACTGTGAAAAGAGGAGCTTTGGAAAGGAAACCAGGGGTATGGTTTTGGAATATTTTTCCTCCTAAACATCCAAGATAAGCAGGCAGTTGGATATACCAGTCTGGAGTTCAGGGAAGAGAGGTGGAGGATGAAGATACTAGTTTAAAGGTGGTCAATGTATAGAAGGGATTTAAAGCTGTGCTAAAGAATGGCTCATCCGGGGAGTGAAGGTGGATAGAGAAGAGCTCTAAGGACTAATGCTGGAGCTTCCTACTATTTGGAAACTGGGGTGATAAGAAGGAACTAGTAAAGGAGTCTGAGGAGGAGCAACCAGGGAATCATGTCTTGGAAGCCAAGTGAAGCAAGGGCTGATCAACCATCGAATGCAGTTAACAGAACAAGTAAGAAGACTAAATATTGACCACCATAGTTAGCAAGATGGATCCCGTTGGTGACCTTTTTGAGGGCTCAAGTGTCTTTAAGAACAAAGAGGGAAGAACAAAGACCCAATCATGTTCAGCCAATGATGATATGTCAGCAGTAGCAGCCAATCTGGACAACCAGTCATGGGAAGTGGAGTGAAACAGTGAAAATGACTCCTTCCCTGGGAGTGGGCACAATTCTAACATTGCCTAGAGGGATATGGAAGCCAAATGTGAGAAACGGTCATGAAAAGGAGAATAAGAAGCTCTGATTTTACCATTCAAGTAGAGCAGTTATACCCTTTGAAGCTGTTATTTATTCAGAAGCACATTAAAGAAAGCTAAAAGGACCCATTTCCCTGTCCAAATGTCAGGAGTCTTTGAAAAGGCAAGTATAATGAAGAGAATATGGAAACCATAAGCACAAACATTAGAATAATGATCCATCTGGTGCAAATTCCAATATCACATGCTAATGTTTGATACCAAGTTACGGAACCTTTCTGAACCTCAATGTTCTCATCTATAAAATAAGGTCAGCCATGTGTATCTCATGAGATTGTTTTTTTTTTTTTCAACTTTCCTATTAAATGCAGGGGGTACATGTGTAGGTTTGTTACATGGGCATATTGCATGATGCTGAGGTTTACGGTTCTGTTGTACCCATCACCCAGGTAGTGAGCATAGTATGCAGTAGGTAGTTTTTCAACCCTTGACCCCTATGAGAAGATTTTTATATGAGCAATAATTGGATGGCATATGGAAGGCCCCTAGTACTGTATCATCCAAACAGGTCATCAGCAAGTAACAACTGATTATTCTTACATCTTAGCTAGGCCTGAGGTAGAGGTTACTTGTTTTAATGTGAGAAACATAAAGCATTTGTTGACATGAACCTAGTTGGAGAAGGGGTTGGCTAGAGCTGTAGTTTTAATAAAGTTCTTTAAAAGGCATTTGTTATGGCCTAGACCTTGGAAGCAGCAGAGCAGAGGTCTCAAGGCCATATTTTCTTGATATATTCCAAAATAAATCTCACTGACTTCTCTTAAACTCCACTCTTCAAGCCAGATCATAGCATGTATAAGGTTAAGATAATATCACACCCATGGGATGCTGAGGGCAAAAAAGTTCACCTTGCTGACTGAGAGTGTTGCCAGATGCCAAGAAGTACATCTTTGTGAGGCACAAAATGGCCTTAAGCTCACCTTTGTTCTGTGTTTTTCTTCTCCCCCTTACGTATTTTTACTTTAGATCTCTGAGTACACGTGGGTGTTGGCATTATTCTCCCCGGTTCACAAAATAGAAAGCAGATAGAAAATGCCTAAGACATAATTTTTTCAGAGCACGCTATGACTTTCTTTTTATTTTCACAGTAACTCAGACCAAATTGGAATACTTCTAGTAGAAATAGTCACATTCCTCAATCTTGAATAAAATATTTAGAAATTTAGCAAATGGGTTCTGTGTCCTAAAACAATGTTGACTTGTGGCTATGATTAACTTCATTTTCTTATTTAAATATATGCTTTTGAGTCTTGGTTCTATGATTTATTTATTTTTTTCTATCTGATTTGATTGTGGAACTCGATGGCATGAAAGCACTTTGGCCAAAAATTCATAGGGCAGTACTGGTTTTGAATTTCAGTTTTTGTATTACAGTTCATGGTCATTCAGTTTATCAATGTACAAAAATTTAGACAAAATGGATATTTCCCAGAAGTCAAGCAGTTTCCCCAGAGGGAAAATAAAATTTCGTCAGTCCCTGAATTTAAAAATCTCCTAACCCCATTTAAAAATAACCATAGAAATCCTGTTTCATCACATAAGACTCAGAGATTTGTTTGTACACCTTGAATCCACAACTGCTTTGTGTGTTTCTTGACCTTTACTTACATAAGTTCTAGCCCCCATTAGAGGTAAATGGATTCTAAAATTTGCTTTAAAATCATTGCCAAAGTGGCCTTATCTTTATTAGTTTCTAACTATATAATCTGAATGAGAATACATTCTAATAGGAGCATTGAAAATCATTGAGATTAACTTGAAAGGATCATTTCTGGCAGAAATGACAATTTCCAGATACTCAGATAAGAGTTATTCTAACCTCTTTGTTGTCATGACCATGGTGGAAATTTACTTAACCAATTCTCTGGGACAAAGAATTATCGGTTTGGGCCTGAAATAGGTTATAGTGTTAGAAATTAACAGTAACAAATGTATCACTAATACCCAATAAAGAACATTATTACAATTTAAAACTGAACAATCAAATAGAAATACCATTTGATCCGGCAATCCCATTACTGGGTATATATTCAAAGGATAAGTCATTCTATTATAAAAACACATGCACATGTATGTTTATTGCATCACTGCTCACAATAGCAAAGACTTGGAACCAACCCAAATGCCCATCAGTGATAAACTGGATAAGGAAAATGTGGCACATATACACCACGGAATACTATGCAGCCATAAAAAAGGATGAGTTCCTGTCGTTTGCAGGGCCATGGATGAAGCTGGAAATCATCATTCTCAGCAAACTGAGACAAGAACAGGAAACCAAACACCTCATGTTCTCACAAGTGAGAGTTGAACAATGAGAACACATGGACACAGGGAGGGGAACATTACACACCGGGGCCTATCAGGGGGTGGGGGTCTAGGGGAAGGATAGCAGGGGGTGTAGGGGGGTTGGGGAGGGATAGCATTAGGAGAAATACCTAATGTAGATGACAAGGTGATGGATGCAGCAAACCACCATGGCACACGTATACCTGTGTAACAAACCTGAACGTTCTGTACATGTACCCCAGAACTTAAAGTATAATTTTAAAAAACTGCGCAATTAATCACCTTATAAACCTAACAAACACGCATGCATTTGCCCAAAGGGTCAAGCTAAAAGAACATTAAGAACCCCAAGATTACCTGACATTATTCTTTCACAATATTATACCTTCAAATATGATAGCTAACTTAAGTGAACCAACGTGGGCAAGCTAATTACAAGGTTATCTCTGCTTTGGCATTGAATTACTCTGCTTGATGACTTTTCTGTAAAAGCTGGGCAGCCCCAGCAAAGTTCATGTTTTCTCCATAAAGTTGCTGATGTTTCAGTGTCCAATGAGCTTAAAACTTTCAGTTGCCACACTTGAAATCCATTATATTTTATTTAGTGAAAAGATTTTACTAAAATTATTGTCAAATCTGATTTCAAAAAATTATAAGTGGAATTTTCTCTATTTCTATAAGAGTCTGTAGTTTTTGACTTAGTAAAGGGATGGCTTTGGAAGTTTTTGAGTGGAAAGGTGACATGATCTGATTTACGGGTTAAAAGACTCACTCAGGATGCCACGTTTAGGATAGGAGGGAGAAGCAAGGCCAGTTCAGAGGTGACCACAGTAATACAGGTGAGATCTGAGGGATCAGAGTGGGTGGGTAGAGGTGGTGAGAAATACCAGATTCTGGATACATTTTAAGCTGTAGCTGGGAGCACTGGACATGAGGTAAAACGAGAGGTGTTAAGGATGACTTCAAAGCTTGGGCCAGTGATTGGGAGAAAAGATTTGCAAAACATATGACTCATAAAGATTCGGTATCCAGATATATAGAGTTCTTACAGTACCTCTATAAGAACACAATCCAATACTTTTAAAGCAGGCAAAGGATTTCAATGACACTCTACCAAAAATGACATATGAATGGCCTGTGAGTACATGAGAAGATTTTTGCTATCATTAGTCATCAGGGAAATATAAATCAAAACCACAAAGAGATACCGCTTCATAACCAGAGGATGCCTGTAACCAGGAAGACAGATAGGAGCAGTTGCTGAGGAAGTTGGAACTCTCTTACACTTCTGGTGGGAATGTGAGATGGTGTAGCTATTCTAACTCTTCAGCAGTTTCTTTCTTTCTTTTTTTTTTTTTAAGATGAAATCTTGCTCTGTCACCCAGACTGGAGTGCAGTGGCCCGATCTCTGCTCACTGCAACCTCCACCTCCTGGGTTAAGTGACTCTCCTGCCTCAGCCTCCTTAGTAGCTGGGATTATAGCCACGCACTATCATATCTGGCCAATTTTTGTATTCTTAGTAAAGACAGGGTTTCACTATGTTGGCCAAGCCAGTCTTGAACTCTTGATCTCAAGTGATCCACCTGCCTAGGCTTCCCAGAGTGCTGGGATTACAGGCATGAGTCACTGCATCTGGCTAAAATTTATGTATCTTGTTAGAATATGTCAGTAAGGTCAGGTTATGGGCATTGAGAAAGGCCTTATGCTGCTAATTTAGACTCCTACCTAATTACTGAGGTGCTAAGGGCATTATGAAATTTCATTAGGAGGTGAGATAAAGCTAAATGGCATTTCTCAATGTAGAGGATAAAACCTGGAACAAGAACATTTGAAATCTAAACTTACTGCCAGGTATATAGCATATTCATCTTTAACTATTGGAACAAAGGGATTTTTTTTCTATGCAAAGCTATACAAATTTAAAATATATATGCAATATTTTAAAATTCATCCATTCAGCTAACATTTCCTGATATTCTCTGCATCAGTGATTCTGCTAGATCCTGTGAATTAGGGGGACAAAAAAAGCTATACACAATTCTCGTCCTTAAAGTATCTACAGCCTAGTAAAGGAAGCTGACTTGCAAACCATTAAATGAAAGCTGGACCATGAGATAAAGGGTAACGAATATTTTAAAAATAAAAAGATAGCTTATATCCACATATGTATTTAAAGTTCTACAATCTCTTATCTTTGAGGTAGATAGTTCTTTTTCCTTCAATGAAAGTCTCACTGTGTTGCTCAGACTGGAATGCAATGACGCAATCACAACTTACTGCAGCCTTGAATGCTGGACTCAGGCAATCCTCCTGCCTCAGCCTCCCAAGTAACAGAGACTATAGGCATATGCCACCATGTATGGGTGTTTTTTTTGTTTTTTTTTTTTTTGAGATGGGAGTTTTACTGTGTTGCCCAGGCAGGTTTTGAACTCCTGGCCTCAAGTGATCCTCCCACGTCAGCCTCCCAGAGTGCTACGATTATAGGCATCAGCCACTCCACCTGGCCTGAGGTAGTTATTCTTATCTCCACTTAACATAGAAGGTAACAGAGGCTCAGAAAGGTTGGATGCCTTATTTAGAGCTGATCCTCCTAGGAGAGAGTTTACATTTAGAAAAACTGACCTCCATCCTGCATTCTCACCGCAGCCAGAGGTCTTCCGATTTTCTTGTGGCTGGAATCAAAGGTAGGAAAAGGGGGATGTCTGGGTGATCTGGCTGTGACATCAGCCACCCCATTGATCTGCAGGGTTGATCTGGCTGATCTGGCTGGCTAGGCGGGTGTCTCCTTCCTCCCTCACTGCTCCACGTGCATCCCTCCAAAAGCTGCATGCTCGGTTGAAGAGGACAACCATCCCCCATAGAGGAGGACTTGTCTTCAGTCAAAGGTATATGAGTAGCTATGCTCCCCTGGGAGAATCTCCAAATAAATTCTCAAGGAAAAAGAGTTACCTCCAAGCGCTCATTCCCCATTTCCACATCTGGTCTCAGTTACCAGGATCAGAACAAAATTAGGTCTGAGTTCCAGTGAGGTGAACAGTGGCACCTGGACCATTCTAGGGCTCACCGTCTTCAAGGCCTGGCTGTGCCCACAGTCTTCAGGAAGAAACTGGATGCTGTGTTTGCTGAATGATATATTTCTTCTTGCTTCAAGTTGTGAAAAATGTCAAAATATTTTAAAAAAATTATTGGATAAAAATATTGCCTTGAAATACAATGTGATAGTCTTCCAGTTCTTTATTCCATAAAAGTCAGAGGGCATGAAATGTTCAGTTCAACCCAATGCAACAAAAATGTATCTGCCGCAATGGTTGGAATATGAGAGTATGTTATACCCCTGGGCCCTGGGGGACTTTGGTGTGGATCTAGCAATGCTCAGTGAAACTTATTATAAAAGGCCCTATTCAACATTCATTTTTAATGTCTTGGACCATATCCTAGAAAGCAGTGTTACCCTCAAGTAAAATTTTCCCACATTTTAGTGTTCCAAACACTTGGTTGCTAGAAAACTCTATAAAGAAATTTTACTGAAAATCAAACTCTTAGGACAAAGGTCATGCCATTTTGTTGCCTAGCCCTAGAATGAAGTAGCCTTTTATTCTGTGTTCTCTATTTATATGAGTTGGAATACTTCACTTCAAAATGATTGTAGTTTTAAAATAAAAAGGGACAGAAAGTAAAAGAAAGAAAACAATTATTCCAATTTTTTTGTTAGACATTAAGTTTGAAGGAATCTAACTTCTTCAATAATGTTAGTGAAGTTACCCAGGATATTCACAACTCAAGTGAACTGTAATAACGCCAAAAATGATTGTTGCTATTTTCATAGGTGTTTTTTGAGGAATTTGCCTTGAAGTGATTTAAGATGAATGCTTGATTTTTACTCATTTTTTTTTGAGACAGAGTCTCGCTCTGTCGCCCAGGCTGGAATGCAGTGGTGTGATCTCAGCTTACTGCAACCTCCATCTCCTGGGTTCAAATGATTCTCCCACCTCGGCCTCCCAAGTTACTGGTACTACAGGCGTGTATCACCACATCCAGCTAATGTTAATATTTTTTTAGTAGAGACAGGGTTTCACCGTGTTGGCCAGGCTGGTCTTGAACTCCTGATCTCAAGTGATCTACCCACCTCAGCCTCCCAAAGTGCTGGAATTACAGACATGAGCCACCACGCTCAGCCTAAGGTGAATACTTTTATTGTGCAGAAATTCTAACTCATACGAGTCCCCACCAGTCCTCATTTCCTGAGTAATTTTCCATTTTTATGTTATGTTTTTAGAGTCAGGGTCTAGCTCTGTTGCCCAGGCTGGAATCCAGTGGTGTGACCATAGCTCAGTGCAGCATCTGACTCCTGGGCTCACGTGAACCTCTAGGCACGGCCTCCTAAAGTGCTAGGATTACAGGTGTGAGCCACCGCACCTGGCCCCATTTTTATACTTATCTATGCTATCCCATTTTTCTATAACATGTTTATATGACTTTTCTATTTAGGAAAGTAAAACATAAGCTGCTTTATATGCTAAATGTATATAATGATATGCCTATATTCCAAACATAGAAAGAAAGACGAACTAATAGTAAAACAAACAACAGTGCCACAGCCTCCTGACAGCTTGTCCATCTCTCTCCTCTTTGGCCCTATGCCTTTTAGAACCAAAGATTGCGATGTTTCAAATGGAAGCAGGTAGCTCAGCCCCTCAAGCCAGCTCTCAAGAGCAGCTGAGGAAAACCTACATGTGGGGTTCATGGCCACAGATGTTACCATGAAATGAGGTTTCATAGCAATCTCCTTTTTACTTCCTTGATAAGTAAAAACGTTCCAGTTAACTGGCCCCTTAGCAGAAATGCCACAGATATCAAGAAATTAAAGACAGCTTTATATGTTCCTTCTGTGAGATCTATATTCTGTCCATTTATCAAGGAGGAGCCCTTTGTTCCACATGGTAAGACACATCCATTTATTCATACATACAGGTCGTTTGTTCCACATATCAGCATACTCCCTCTGTGTCTGGGAGTGTGTGTGTGTGTGTGTGTGTGTGTGTGTGTGTGTGTGATGTAAGCATTCAAGTTACCCCATGTTTTTTTAATCCTACTATTTCTTCATATACAATATATCAGAGTCCCCGTAAGGTGGGTGGTCCAGGTGTAACCAGCACTTGCAGTGTGATCAGAACCGTAGTGAATCACAAGCACAAAGCATGGGAACAGAGGTACAGGCTTTTTCAGCCGAGTTGTGAACGTGGAGTGGGGCTCTCCACGCAGCCAAAAGGACATGGGGAGTCAGAGGCTCAGAAGGTCATGTCTATAGTTGCCCAAGGCTACAGGAGGAAGCCTGATCTGGGATAGATGCAGCACGGCATGCATGGGAGGTGACAGGAGCAGATCTACAAAGATGAGGCTGGTCGTCCTGTCATTTACAACGTGGATGGCACTGAAGGTCACTCTGTGAAGTGAAACAGGCCAGGCACAGAAAGACAAATGTGGCATGTTCTCACTCATTGGTGGGAGCTAAAAATTAAAACAATTGAATTCATGGAGATAGAGAGTAGAAGGGGGGTTACCAAAGGCTAGGAAGGGAGGGGTGGGAGGGTGGAGCGGGGATTGCAAATGGGAACAAAAAATAATTAGAAAGAATGAAAGAGACCTCAAAATGTTATTAAATAAGTAATCGGTAACTACTAATTCCTCTAAGTGATTAAATTAATAGATAACTGATGGAATGCAGTTGATAAAAGGAAGAGACTTGTCGTTTCCAGCTTGAGCATATGATGGATAATGTGTAATCACTAAGATAAGGAAGAGAAGAGAAAGAAATAGTCCAACAGCAAAGATAAAGATGGCAGACAAGACACTTTAAAAAAGTTCTTGAGATAAGGTTTCACTATGTTGCCCAGGCTGGAGGGCAGTGGCGTGGTCTTAACTCACTGCAGCCTCAACCTCCCAGGCTCAAGCAATCCTCCCACCTCTGACTTCTGAGTAGCTGGGACTGCAGGTGTACACCACTGTGCATGGCTTTTTCTTCTTCTTTTTTTTTTTTTTTTTTTTTTGGTGCTTGTAGCAACAAAGTGTTATCATGTTGCCCAGACTAGTTTCCAACTCCTGCGATCAAGTAATCTGCCCTCCTCGGCCTCCCAAAGTGCTGGGATTACAGTTATATGCCACCATGCCTGGCCAGCAGACTTTTATAGATAACGACTTTGAAGGACCCATGTCATATCCATGTGGAGACTTCCAGTAGGCCATTAGGAAAATGAACCTTGATACTGTAGAGATAACTTGATGAAAGATAAAAATAGAACAAAGGAGTCATCGGTGTAAGGTGGAAATTGACACTATTGAAGGGATTGACTAGGGAATGGGGAAGTCCCTTTGTTCCCATCAGATAAACTTCATCCACACGAGGTACCTCTGTTAAATTTTAGTGCTTTAAAGTTTAGTTAGTCCAAAGAAAGACTTACATTTTCAGTTTACAGTTTAGAATGGGGTTGAAGGTGGTGGATAGGATTTTGGATGAAATCCACAGAAGGTAGCAGGCTGATGAAAACGGGCACACGGACAGGATCAGTCTCTAAACCATGACTTCATCTTTTTTCCAGGATTGTTAGAGAACCCTAGAAGTTCAGATGTATTCTTAAGGTGTTTCCAGAAGAGAAGACCTTGAACCTTAAGTCAGGGAGGGGGGATCCATGAGGTGGCATAGAAAGTGACAAGTTCATGGGGCTGAAGTGTCCCCAGCCCTCCATGTAGCTGACTTGCCTGCCTCCCTGATGTGCTGTCCCAAAGACCAGCACACCCACCTCAAAGCCTTGCAGGAACCCTTTGGTACTTTGCTCTTGATGGAAACGCATGATAACACAGATGTCTTTGAGGAGGGACAGCTCAATAAAGATATATGTTAATGTGACCTGTTCCTCACAAGTGGGTCATTCCCACAGACTAGCTTTTGTCAGTTTCATAAATGTTAAGAATATTTGCAAGTCTGAGATTCCTCGTGCATGTGTGTGAGCGTGTGCGTAACATTTTAGATGAAAGAGAATCTTAGTGGTATAAATGTGCAGCCCACTCAGGGCAGGTACTGAAACGACTGCCTTTGTTCTCATCAGATAAACTTCATCCACACAAGGTACCTCTGTTACATTTTAATGCTTTAAAGTTTAGTTAGTCCAAAGAAAGACTACAATTTTCAGTTTACCATTTAGAGAGAATAGAACAAGGCCAAGAAGGAATAAAATGATACTATTTTTCTCAGTGACCCTTTTCAAATATAGTTCTTAGAACAGGACTCCAGCTGGTGCAGTGGCTCACAGCTATAATCCCAGCTCTTTAAGGCTGAGGCAGGAAAATCACTTGAACCCAGGAGTTTGAGACCAGCATGGAGAAGACAGTGAGACCCAGCTCTATAAATAATAATAATAATAATAAATTAGCTGGGTGTGTGGTTGTGCTCACTTGTAGTCCCAGCTACTCAGGAGGCTGAAGAGAAGATCGCTGGAGCCCAGGAGGTCAAAGCTGCAGTGAGCTGAGATTGCACCATTGCACTCCAGCCTAGATGACAGAGCAAGACCCTGTCTCAAAAAAAAAAAAAAGAATAGAACTTCATCCTGAGGAGGAGTGAAAGCAGAGAATTTCAAACCAGGAAGACCAGCTCCTACTCCCGGCTCTGCCCAAACCAGCCGTGTGACCTCTCTGGACTTCAGTACTCGCCTGGGACTTCTTTTTACATAAATATTATAGGATGATTGTGTTAAAATAGAAGCTTCTTAGGGACTAGGGCTGTGCCTACTGATTTCTTCTCATTACTTGCACCTTTTAAAAACTTTGAAGTGCAACATACATTCAGAAAAGTGTCCACATCATGAATGTTCAGCTTAATGAATTTTCCACCAAGTGAACACCCTTGTGTAGAATCATTACCAGTTAACAACAAATAGAACATTAGCAACTGTTTGCTTTACTAATCTTCATTTTATAGGGGATGTGCAATAAATAATTACTTAGATAATGAGAATGATTCAATCATAGTTTCTCACAAAA
>CAUYUD010086969.1:0-10774 GCA_963575295.1 Alouatta caraya
CCCCCCCCCCCCCCCCCCCCCCCCCCCCCCCCCCCCCCCCCCCCCCCCCCCCCCCCCCCCCCCCCCCCCCCCCCCCCCCCCCCCCCCCCCCCCCGCGCCCCGCCCCGGGGCGGCGAGGAGAGGGGAAGGAAAGGAAAGGAAACCACCTAGAAAAACAACAGGTGAGTATTCCCCAGTACTTAATGACATGACAATACTCAGGGCAGTATTTATGAGAACAGGACCATTTACCTGACTGGATGGCAATGGCTCCCTTCTCTCTCTTCTCTCTGACTCTTTTGTATCTCCTGGCTCCAAGCCACCCCTTGGTATATGCCTGTAGCACAACCACTCTGCCTATGACTTCTCGAAGTAGCAAATTTAATTGCTCAACATGATAATATTTGAGAAAAACCTGAAACGAGACATTAGTTTTAACAGCACATGTGGGTTCCTCAACAGAAATTCACTCTATTACAGCGTATTCTAAATGAAAATATTAAAACAATTATATAAATAAAGTTTATAGTGAGTGATGTGACTTACGCTCACATTACTGACTTCTTGTGGGTAAACACAATTCCCCTTCTAAGATTGAGCCATTGCTATAAACAGATAATGAGGTCAACAGGGTTTTGGTGATTCCAGATGCTCTCTAGGCCTGTTTCGTGTCAGTCAGGAGTTCCATTCTCTCAGTTTGAGCTCGGTCTACTCTCTTTCCCCACAGCCTCTGATACAGATGCTAACCAAGAGGACTGACCCAGCCAACAGTAGAAGTTCAGAGGGAGAGGTACGTGGATGATCCACACTGATCTAATTTCTGCTGAGGAGGAGCGGTGCTGCCGGCAACACTCAGACAATCAGGGTGGACCATAGAAACCTGGGATCCTAGGACAGGTGCAGTTTCTCATTCCTATAATCCCAGCACTTTGGGAGGCAGGTGGATCACCTGAAGTCGGGGGTTCAAGACCAGCCTGACCAACATGGAGAAACCCCATGTCTATTAAAAATACAAAATTAGCTGGGCATGGTGGTTCATGCCTGTAATCGCAGCTACTCGGGAGGCTGAGACAGGAGAATCACTTGAACTCAGGAGGCAGAGGTTGCAATGAGCAGAGATCACACCATTGCACTCCAGCCTAGGCAGCAAGAGCAAAACTCTGCTTTAAAAAAAAAAAAAAAAAAAAAAACCTGGGATCCTATGGGAACGTGATGTTCTCACAAATGAAAAACTATACATGCTAAGACTAATAATCAGGCTGTGCAGCATATAACGTGAGCCCAAAGAAACAATGAACCAAACTCTATTAGAAACCCATCACTGCCATTAACATGATCTGTGTGTTTACCTGTGGTACTGGAATAAGCAGCATCGAGAAAAAGAACATATTAAAATGAACTCAAAGATCTCATTCTAGAAATGGTAAATGGCTCTCAAATTACATACAGAACAGGACGCAAACCTTCCTCCTCTAGTCCCTAAGGTCTCCAACACCTTGACTTAAGACCAGCAAAGATCATTGTTAGGTTGGGGTCTTGTTTGCTAAGCTACGTGACTTCCAGAGCCATTCATGCCCAAGAGACAAAGAAATCATACTCGACAATTTGAACAATAAAGAAAGAACTACCTTTGTTCTTCCCAGCACCCAGTGATCTAATCTGGACTTTTCCAAGATAGCCACACAGCTCTCTTTGCTAGCGAGAGGTCTTTGATGTGCTCTGAATGCCAAGTAATAATACCTGCAAAATAAAAGAGTGAAGTGAAACATTTTTAGTCATCATTTGAGTCAGTATAGTAGAATTACTCAGCACCATTGACACACCTTCTTTTTTAATAGTAAATATTTGTCGAGCACCACTAATAGCATAGTAGGTAGTAAAAGATACAAAATTTACACTGATTAACTTGGCTCTTACCGACTTTCACATTTTCTGCAATGTATATTTATTTCCCTTTTAATGTTGCTTTGTAATTCGTATTCAGTGCATACTTGGTGTCTTATGCATGCAAAATCAAAATATCTAATCCTTTGAGAAAGCTGAAATTTAGACACTCTCCTAGTGAAACTAATTTTAAATATTAGTATTATCGTTAGAAAAATACATTCCACTGTATACATTTTGACTCTGCAAAGTCCCATCTAAAGCAATTTGTAGACAGCAGAAGTGATCACAGCCTAACACTATTGATTCTGCTGAGCCATTCATCTTATTCAAGGTATAGAGGAGGTGTGTTTTCTTGATGCAATCATGAAAACCACATTTGTTTCCTTAAATTACTTCATTTTAGTGAACTTCTAAACTTTCAGATGAAAGAGTTTCAAAGACGAACATTGCAGGGAAGGAAAAACATCTTTTTTTTTGAAACGGAGTTTCGCTCTTGTTGCCCAGGCTGTAGTGTAATGGCCCAGTCTCGGCTCACTGCAACCCCCGCCTCCTGGATTCAAGCGATTTTCCTGCCTCAGCCTCCCAAGTAGCTGGGATTATAGGCATGCACCACCACACCCACTAATTTTGTATTTTTAGTAGAAACAGGGTTTCATCAAGTTGGTCAGGCTGGTCTCGAACTCTGGACCTTAAGTGATTCACCTGCCTCGGCCTCCCAAAGTGCTGGGATTACAGGTGTGAGCCACCACGTCCAGCCAGGAAAAATATATTTTCCTCACCCATCCAAGTTCACAGCTGAGGTCCCTATAACAAAAGTCAGATTAACAAGAGAAACGCATACAAATTCATTTAACATAAGTTTTAAGTGACACTGGAGGCTTCATGAGGAAATGAAAACCTGAGCAGTTAGACTTGTGTATTTTTATGCCAACTTTGATGAAGAAGTGAATAATTGTGGAGAAATAGAATGAAAAAAGTTTATTACTGTAATGGTAATTTAGGGAATTTAGCAAGACCTGTTTATTCAGATTCTTCTCTGTGTCCCTATGTCTTCAGAGATACGGCCGTTCCTTTTCTCTGGGTATAGGAGAAAAAGAATGGGTCACATATAGGTCTTATGATCTGCTTCAAGGGAAGGTCAAAAAGTCCTTCCCAGATTATATGACCTGCTTCGGGGGAGAAGGGCAAGAGAAGGTAAGAGTGACTTTCCTGTCTCTGCTCTTTTCTCAAATGCCAAGGTGCCATATTTTGGGGCAGTATGTCCTGAACTCCATCGTTACCAAAAGGGTTTTTTCCTCCCCTTTCTTTTCTTCTCCTTTATTCTCCCTGTTTTTTAAAAATATAACTGGTTAAGGTACCAGGTACAGTGGCTCATTCCTATAATCCCAGTACTTTGAGACGCCAAAATGGGAGGATTACTTAAGCCAAGGAGTTGAAGACCAGCCTGGGTAACATGGCAAAACCCCGTCTCTGCAAAAAAAAAAAAAAAAAAAAAGCCAGCCATGGTGACATGTGGCTGTAGTCCCAGCTACTTGGAGGCTGAGGCAGCAGGATGGCTTGAGGCTGGGAGTTTGGGGCTGCAGTGAGCCATGCTCACAGCACTGTACTCTAGCCTGAGTGACACAGGGAGACCTTGTCTCAAAATTTAAAAAAAAATATATACACATATATATATATATATATATAATATGTATTATATCTATATGAATAGATATAATATGTATTACATGTATATGAATATATAATATATAAATATATATTATACATAATGATATTATATATAACATTTTGAACATATTATCCTTTCAGAAAATCTCACCTTAGTTTTTCTTTAGAAAACTTGCAAGTTTTTTCTCTGCTCTTTGCTGCCATCTATATAATTAAGTTCAACCCCTTGGAAATTTCAAAATAAACTTAATTTCCTTGTCAAAGGATTTTCCTGCCATTCCTCAAAAGAGACTAATCTGCTATTTTGAAAATCCTTTGAAATATAGAGTGGTTTTTAAAATAATCACCAAAATGTGAAATATATCCCTCCCCCCTACCAAATATATCCCTATCTTTCTGTTTATGGAAGAATAAAAGTACCTGACCAGTACTTGAGTCATTGAACTTTATCTTCCTGCTATAAGATTATTTTACAAGTTAGGATATAATGCTGAATTTGCTGGAAACATTTGCATTCAGAAATTCTGGGACTCTTTCTAAGGCTCTGAGTTGCTGTTTTCACCTTTGGGGAGGAGGGGCAGTGCTCTCTGAACCTGAACAGTGGCCAGGACCAGATGATGCTAGATCATTTGGCAGAACCCAGGAACCTGCTCAAAGCAGGTATCTTCCCGAGCTAAGTGGGAGGAGGGACGGCCAGGAGTCTAGCTTAGACCTTTCTCTGGACAGTTCATGACACCAGCACAGATTCTTCAGCTCCAGGTTCTCCAGGACTCTAGTTTTGGTTATGGTTTCTCTGACTTGACTTTGGCCACAACAAAAAGATTATGTCCTGGAGCCCATGGGGATGGTGGGAATAGCTGGCAAATCTGCTGGGGTGAGGAAAGTCCGTGGTAAAAGCAGGATTTCCTATAGATTTAGGGCCAGCTATTTGCAACTTGGGCTCCACTGGCCCAGCCTTGCTTAGGGTGAATGCTCAATGTTATTGGTGATGAAGTCTTTAAAGAATCTAATGAATGAACAGCACCTTGAAAGATATAAGAGGAATGCAAGATCTGTTCCAATTCACCAATCGAAGATTTATACTTATTTTTCAGACATCTGTGGGTGTTTCTTAGCAACTGTTAATTTCTAAAGAGGCAGAATGTATCCTGAACATTAATATTAGAACTTAACTTGATTTTTAGTCTATCAACCAAAATATCTTAATTTATTACTAAAATAATATTCATATCTGGCTTAGTTCAGAAAGAGATGGGTAACAGTACTGTATGTAAAGAGGTAGTTTTCAAAATATAGTGAAGAAACATATAAGTGACATATCTATAGTAATCAAGTCAGAAAAGCTAATGTGTTTCCTTCATGGAATAATTTTGGATTCTAGCAGGTACTATGGTGATAAATCATTTTGACTGAGCTCCTGTGTACTTCAACGTAAAGGCTAATCTGAAAGGAACCAAGCCAAGAGGTCCACCAGGAAGGGAGAGTTTTCTGGGGAGATGCATTTTATCCCTTTCCTGAAGCAGCATGATGAGTTACACAAGCAAAAGATATGCAACAGCAAAATAATAAATGTAAAATTCTGTGTGGAGAATCTGCGTATTTGAGGGCATTGTAAAAACCAGACTTTCCTGAGCTGCCTCTTGTAAGTAGAATCTATCTCACATATTAGAGTCTGAGCACTGAGTTAAGAGTCAGAAGATCTCTGTCTCTAACTTTCTCTCACTCACCTCTCTGTACCTAACTTTCCACAAGTGGGAACAGGAGCCAGAAAAATGGTTCTTAACCCTTTTCTTGGGTCGGGAGAGAGACATGGGGCTCAAGTCTTTATGCAAGTCTGTTAAAAGCTATACACATTCTATCTTAGAAAATGCTCTTAACACAACACATCACATACAATGTCAAGGAATCCACATAACTTCTTTTTTTGTTTTTGAGACACAGTTCCACTTTGTTGCCCAGGCTGGAGTGCAGTGGTGCCATCTGGGCTCACTGCAACTTCTGCTTCCTGGGTTCAAGCAATTCTCGTGCCTCAGCTTCCTGAGTAGCTGGGATTACAGGCACGCACCACCACACCTGGCTAACTTTTACATTTTTAGTAGAGACAGGGTTTCACCATGTTGACCAGGCTGCTTTTGAACTCCTGACCTCAAGTGATCCACCTACCTCAGCCTCTCAAAGTGCTGGGATTACAGGTGTGAGCCACTGCACCTGGCCCCACATAACTTCTGATGGCCCTCAAGGACCAAAGAGCATTTTCTGCTGCAGAACTCTATGGAAGACATAAATTTCCCAAGGTTTCATTTTATTAAAACATATAAGCTATCAAAATAGTATATATCCAGTTGAAAAAATCTCTATTTAAAAATGTCATTTAATTTTCTGTCTAAAATGTTTTGTTGCATGGAATGCAGACTGTTCAAGGAAGACTTTTTAAATATAACACACAAAGCAGTTTGGAAAGCAGTTTGGGAAGCAGCAGGTAACTAGACATACATCCTCCTGCATTTAAATTATGTAATCATAAACTGGAAGGATCTGTAAGATTCCAGGGTATGTTTGTTTTACATTGCTGCATAACAAATTACTTCAAAATGTAATGCCTTAAAAACAGATATTTATCACCACACAGTTTCTGAAGTTCAGGAATTCAGGAGCAGCTTATCATTTCCAGCCAAAGGTCTCTCATGAGATTACAGTCAAGATGTCAGCCACGCCTGCAGTCATCTGAAAGCCTGACTGGCACTGGAGGATCCATTTCCGAGATGATTCACTCACATCGCTGTTGGTAGAAAGACTCCGTTCCTCACTGGTGGTTGGCAGGAGGCCTCAGCTCCTTGCCACATGGTCCTCTCCAGAGGACTGCCTGAGTATCTACACTATATAGAAGATGGCTTCCCTCAGAACAAAGGGTCTTGGGGTTGGGGTGAGGGACAGAGAAGGAGAGAAAGAGAAGAATTTGCAATGTCTTTTGTGACCTAGGCTTAGAAGTGACATACTCTCATTTCTTCTCTATTCTTCTATTCCTTAGAAGTAAGTCACTAAGTCCAGATCACATTCAATGAGAGAGGAATGAAGTTCAACCTCTTGAAGGGAGGGATATCAAATAATTTGTAGACATATTTTAAAGCTATCACAAGAGATCTCTCAAGCACATCAAGTCTTCTGTCTAGTAATGATAATAAAAACCACTCTTAATGATATAAAATGACTTATCCAAGATGACAAATTAAGTGACAGAGACTAAAATTATTATCCAACTCTTGACTTCCAGGTCATTAATATTTTTAAGGAACTGATATGACTACAGCTAATGAAGTTTAATTTTTGATGCCAGGGGAAAAAATAAGAAAGAGTAAAGTTAAATGCTACTTCTTGCCAGAAAAGACAAGACTGATATATTTGTCTATACAAGAATGAAATTTTTCCACCTGAAAAAAAATTGGAGATTTGGAAAGAACTGATCTCTTTTAGCTTTTTCGCTTCTGTTTGTTTAGAAATAATAGGTTTTCCATGTTACACTTTATTATGCTCTTTATAGAGAGGCCCCAACAAAATGCTATTGTTTGGAATGTAGGTACATCCCTCATCAAATCAATGGTGGTTAATTTCTTGGCCTATTTAACCTATTTAACTTGAAGAATATTACTTCTGAGGCAGAAGCTTTCATTTCCCTTCATTCTCCTTTCTTACGTTCTTCAGTGCAAATGAACTAGAGTATTCGGTAAGACAGAGTAGAGAAACAGAGACTCTGTTAAATGCACCACAGTTGTCCTATGAGACCTGATCCATGTCAGCAAAAACAAGGTTTGTGGTCTTTGCTCTGGCTTCACTCAGAAGAATGTGAAGGATATAAGCCTAAGAAATTGTAATGACCAAGCATTGCTTTTCCAGGATAGAATCAGAAACAAAGTCTATCAGGTCTCCAAGAACTTCCAGGCTTTCCCCGAGAGGAAGCAGGACCTTAAAGAGAAGACAGGTAGGAAAGACTGAGGGCGCTATGGAGAAGGAGTAAAGAGGGAAGGTGGCCCTGGACTCTAAGCAAGACGAGCTCTGTTTTTACTGAAAGACAATTATAGAGGAAAAGAAGTGTTTAGAAATTCTGGAATCTTTCTGTGTTCCTCATCAGTTGTCAGTTAGATTATTTCTTAGGTTATTTTCATTCATGTAAAAAACTAGACCTGACCTCTTCCAACACAATGTGGGCAAAACTGAACTGAACTTAACTGATCAGACTTCAGACTCTACTACCACATGTTGACGGCTACCATCTACGCAGCTAGAATTTATAGGACAGAAAACTGGGAGAGAGCTAAAGAGAAAGAGAACTCTGGAGATCTGTGGAGGATATTTTTAAGCATTCAGCAGAGTACTAACTGGCACATGCATAGGAGAAAACTATCCAAGGCTGGAAAGAACCATCTGAGAGGATTAGATGGAACAGTGCCTGGTGCTAACAAAGGGCTGGCAATACCAGCTGCTTATGCCAGCCCAACCAGTTAACCTCGTAATTCACAGGACAATAGGTAGAGTACTCAGAAGGATCTTATTTCATAGTAAGGAAATATTAGTTATTAAAACAGTTCTAGTTCTACCGAACAAAATTTTTTTTTGGAGACAGTCTCATCACTGCCACCCAGGCTGAAGTGCAATGGTGTGATCCAGCTCACTGCAGCCTCTGACTCCCAGGTTCAAGTGATATTCCTACCTCAGCTTCCTGAGTAGCTGGGATTACAGGCATGCACCACCACACCTGGATAATTTTTGTATCTTTAGTAGAGACAGGGTTTTGTCACGTTTGCCAGGTTGGTCTTGAACTCCTGACCTCAAGTGATTTGTTACTTTGGCCTCCCAAAGTGCTGACATGTATACATGACACATTTACCATGATATACCATATTCTGGGTCATAAAACATAACTTAATAAGTTAAAAAAATATTCAAGTCACACAAAGTATGTTCTCTGGCCACAGTGGAATTAAATTAGATATCAACAACAGAAAGATATCTGGAAAATTCCCAGATATTTATGAACAAACTTCTGAATTACCTAGGCTAAAGAAAAAATCAAAAAGGAAATTGGAAAGTACTTTTAATTAAATAAAAATGAAAATACAATGTATCAAAATTTGTGGGATATTGCTAAAGCAGTATTTAGAAATGTAGTGTTAAACACTCATCAGAAAAGAAGAATGATCTCAAATACATGACCTCACCTCCACCCTAAGAAATTAGAAAAAGAAGGGAAAATTAAACCCAAAGTAAGCAGAATAAAGGAAATAATAAAGATCGAAGTAGAAGTCAATGAAATAAAAAATAAGAAAGCAATGGATGAAACCAAAAGCTGGTTTTCTGAGAAAGTTAATAAAATTGGTAAACCTCTAGCCATACAAATCAGAAAAAAAGAAAGGAAAAGAAAACACAAATTACCAATATCAGGTATGAGACTGGTGATATCCTGTAGTTTCTACAAATATTAAAAGAATAATCAGGGAAATATTATGAATGACTTTATGCCGTACCAATAAGCTAAACAGAAAAAGCATATGATCCTAATAAATGAAAAAAAGCATTTGACAAAATCCAACATCTAATTGTTATTAAAAATAAAAAAATTAAAATTCTCAACAACTTCAAACTAGGAGTCAACTTTCTGAATCTTGATTTTTAAAAGATATCTGTGAGAAACAGCTAACATCGTATTTCACAGTGAAAAGCTGAGTGCTATCCTCCTAAGATTAGGAACAAATCAAGATGTCCACTCTCATCACTTCTCAACAATGTGCCAGACGTCCTAGCCAGCACAATAAGACAAAAAATAATAATAATAAACTAATAAAGATGTAGCATGGGGAGAAATAACAGATATAGGTGATGGGGAGGAAGGCAGCAAATCACACTGCCATGTGTGTACCTATGTAACAATCTTGCATGTTCTTCACAAATAAACCTAAAATGCAATAAAAAGCATATTAAAAAAAAACCAACAAAATACAATTCTTATGAAAAATTGAAAAACAATGGAGAGAGTCAGCTAGTTGTCTAAAAGACAATTAAGAGCCCTAAGAACTACAAATACACAACAATGTGAAAATATCTTCTACTGGTATGTAATCAGGTTATTGAGATAAATGAAAAGAAAATATTATGAAGAATAAGAAAGAGGAGACACAAACTAGAAGTTCTGGAAAACAACTAGAAACATCAGATAGGAAAAGACTATGGTGAAAAATATTAATGATATTAATGTTAGGTAGTTAAAAATCAGCCAAAAAAGGTTAAGATGCAAGTAGGGAAGAATGAGAAGCTCTAACCCGTCTGATTATAGTTCAAAAAGGAGTGAACTGTTAGAATGAGAAAGGAGTGGTTTGACATATTGGATGTGGCTATATATATAATCTATCAGATTTCAGAAGCAAACCAAGTCCAAGACTTTCATCTAGATTGATCTAGACCATAAAAATGTATCATAATAAAAAAATATACAAATTTTAGAAAGGTAACCTCTCAAGAATTATAAAATCCAATCAAGACATATTGGTAGAGATAATAGAGACATACAAAGTACTTCTCCTCTCTTTTCTATAGGCTCTCGACATTTCAGCAGATGAATCACTTATAAAATGTTCAATACACCAGCACTTTATTTTATTATCTAATTTTGTATCATTTCTTAAGAAACATAACAGAACTATAAGTAGAGATACACTAAGAACTCATAGTTATTGATTAATAATAAACTGACAAAGTGCAAATCAATACCACCATGAAATCAGTAGAAATTATATCCTCACTGACTAAATAACACATTTTAGCTGTCAATATTCATTTGGCTGTTTAGAGCATGTGGTAAAGCTCTTAAAACCAAGAAGTCTCACATGTAATACTCATTTTTTTAATTACAGGAGACATATAAGAGATAATTTACCAGCAAGGAGAAAAGGAAAAAGAATTACAGGTATAAATACTATTTGTTTATATACTAATTTTGAAGCTGGAATTACTTGGCTTCACCAATGTTTTAAGTCTCCCTAACATTTCTCTCTTCTTTTTTCTTTTATTTGGAAATTTTAATCTATTTATTTATTTTGAGACCTGTTTATGAGACTGGCTAATTTTTACATTTTTGGTTGAGACAAGATTTCACCGTGTTGCCAACGCTGTTCTGGAACTCCTGGGCTCACTTGGGCCTCCTAAAAGGTTGGGATTACAGGAATGAGCCACTGTACCCAGCCTTTGTATT
>CAUYUD010086970.1:0-28621 GCA_963575295.1 Alouatta caraya
AGCTACTTGGGAGGCTGGGGCAGGAGAATTGCTTGAACCCGGGAGGCGGAGGTTGCGGTGAGCCGAGATCGCGCCATTGCACTCCAGCCTGGGTAACAAGAGCGAAACTCCGTCTCAAAAAAAAAAAAAAAAAAAAAAAAACCACATGGAGACAGCATCACATTCTCACCAGAATCACTAAAAGACTGACAAGATCAATTGTTAGCAAGAATGTAAAACAACTAGAAATGAACTCCCATGCACTGCTGATGGCAGTATAAAATGTTACTACTTTTGCAATGGCATGCATGTAAAACAAAAAACAACAAAATGTTACTACTGGCCGGGCACAGTGGTTCCCACCTGTAATCTCAGCACTTTGAGAGGCGAGAATGGCAGATCACAAGGTCAGGAGATCGAGACCATCCTGGCTAACACAGTGAAACCCCATAGCTACTAAAAATACAAAAAATTAGCCAGGTGTGGTGGTGCATGCCTGTAGTCCCAGCTACTCAGGAGGCTGAGACAGGAGAATCTCATGAATCCAGGAGGCAGAGGTTGCGGTGAGGTGAGATCGCACCACTGCAGTCCAGCCTGGGAGATAGAGTGACACTCTGTCTCAAAAAAAAAAAAAAGTGTTACTACCCTGGAAAATGTATATGGCTGGTTTAATAAAAATTAAACAACTGCCAGTCTATTACCCAGAAATTATACTCCTAGGTATTTACCCTAGAGAAATGAAATCCTATTTCTACAAAAAAGCCTTGTACAAGAATGTCTGTAGCAACTTTATTCATACTAATTATAAATGGGAAGACCCAAATGTCAATTACAAGAGAATGAACCAGCAGACTGTGGCATACTGACACAATGGAATACTACTCTGCACTACAATGGATGAACTACACGATACACATACAATGTGGATGAATCTCAAATATTTCTTGAGCAAAAGAAGCCAGATACAACGGAGCAGATCTTGATAATTCTGTTCATATAAAGTCTGAACAGGCAAAGCTACTTACAGTAAAAGAAATCAAAGTAGCTGCCTCTGTGAGGGATGGGGGTGGGGGGTGGGGCATGGAGTAGAGAATGACCAAAAAGGACATGTGGGAACTTTCTAGGTTGAAGGACAAATTATTTATCTTGATTAGGTTTTTGGTTATCCAGGTATATACACTTGTCAAAATTAATTGAACTGTACCTTTAAGTTATTTGCATTTTACTACATATAAATTATACCACAACAGAAACAATTATTTAAAAAAAACTAAAATACGAATTCCAACCCATATGCACTGAGGTGTTGATCAGTAATCAGTCCTACATTTAAATATAAGAAGATAGCCAAGATTACTAGATATCTAAGGAAGGAAAGAAAAAGATTATTTAGGTCAAAAGCCAGGGGAAACATGTTAGTATACTCAAAATAGCACTGTATCTATGAAACAATGATAGGAGACTACCGAGTAAGAGATATTTGGAGAATATAATAGAGCTCTCAAAATTTTTAATTTTTAAATTTTAAACACTGTGGCAGAAATGACAAACTCAATGGGTTAAATGTTAAAGGTGGAGGAAATCTCCTGTTGGGGCAGGGTAGGGGTGGAGGTAGAAGAGAGCAAAGACAGGGAAAGAGAGAAAGAAAATAGGAAAAAACAGATAAGAAAATCAGAGGACCAATCAAGGAAGTCCAACAGCAAAGAACAGGAGCTTCAGAGAGAATAGAGAAAAAAGAGCCAGAAAAAAAAAAAAAAAAAAAAAAAAGCAAGAAAACTTGTCTAACTAAAGGAAATAAACTGCCTGATTGAAAAGGTCTACTGATAAATGAAAATGCACCCACAGTAAG
Source organism: Alouatta caraya (assembly GCA_963575295.1). Classification (NCBI taxonomy): domain Eukaryota; kingdom Metazoa; phylum Chordata; class Mammalia; order Primates; family Atelidae; genus Alouatta; species Alouatta caraya. The sequence goes on from CAUYUD010086970.1 coordinate 1,829, forward strand.
TCCTATCATTATGATTTCGAGCTACCCTGAGGACAAAACAGTCTGTAAGCGTCTAGAGAAGGATAAAAAGCAATTTTAATTTCTCATTGGAAATGCTCAGATCTTTGCTTCTGAAGAGGTTGAAAAAATGTACCTTCGCCTATTCTTCCTGTTAATTACAACTTAGAATCCTGGACATTAAATATACGCGCGCACGAGAGGACTTGGAAAGGAGTAGAGAAGGCACACCAGCTAGGAACACTGAGACCAAAAGAATGACAGGGCAGAGAGTTCTCTGGGATTTCTCTTTGCCTCATATATCCCTGAGCAGGTACTGGAGAAGCCAGCAACCCAGAAACACCAAAACACATAGACAAAAAAGAAGTCTCCAGCGCAAATAAAGTCTGCTCTCTCTAGCAACAGGACCAAGAAAGGGGCAGCCTAGAAAAATGGAAAACAGAAAATAACTGCCCTACTGCAGCCAAACACTGCAGAAAAACCCACGGCCGCATGCCACAAACAAGCACATGAAAAGACGTTCAGACGCCACGATACACCCATCAGAATGCCTGAAAGAAAGCACAGTGACACCACCACGTGCTGGCAAAAATGCAGAACAACTGGATCCCTCAAACACTGCTGGTGGGAACAGACAGAGCCACTCTGACAAACGGTATGGCAGTGTGGAACAAAACAAAACAAAACATACAACTAGCATACAACCCAGCAACTGCCCTCTGGGCATTTATCCCAGAAAACAAGGAAAACTTATGTTCACACAGATACTTGTACACAACTGTTTATAGAAACTGGATTCATAGTAGCCCCAAACTGTAAACAACTCAGATGTTCTTTTTTTTTTTTTTTTTTTTTTTGAGACAGGCACTTTCTCTGTTGCTCAGGCTGGAGTGTAGTGGCATGATCATGGCTCACTGCAGCCTCAACTTCACAGGCTCAAAGGATTCTCCCACTTCAGCCTATTGAATAGCTAAGACCACAGGTTCAGATGTTCTTGAAGAGGTAAATGGGTTAAACAAACTATGGTTTGTTTGCATCCACGCCATGGAATACTACTCAGCAACAAAAAGGGATGAACTACTGATACATGTGATGAGCTCAATGAATTTCCAGAGAATGATGTAAAGAAAAGAAATCCCAAAAAGTTATATACTATATAATTCCGCTTACAGTAACACTCTTGAAATAACAAAATTATAGACAGGGAGAGCAGTTGAGTGGTTGCCAAGAGTCATTTAGCCAAGCAGTGAATGGGGGCAGGAGAGAAGGGGGTGTGGCTACAAAAGGGCAGCATGAAGGATCCTCCAGGGGTGGGAATGTTCTATATTTTGACTATACCAATGTTAATATCCTGGTTGTAGTACTGTACTGTAGTTTCCCAAGAGGCTACCATTTGGGGAAATTAGGTTTTTGTGTGACTCTATAATTACCTCACAATAAGAAGTTTAATTTAAAAATTTCCAATAAAAATAATCTTCTACACCCAGTAAGGCTACCAGCAAATATGAGATTAGTAAGGTTTATCAGCAAATAAAGACATTTTCAGACTTGAAAGGTGTGAAAGGATTAACTTCCCATTCATCCTTTTTCAAGAAGCTAAATTAAGTAGGGTATGGTGGCCCATGCCTAATCCCAGCATTCTAGGAGGCCAAGGTGGGAGGATCACTTGAACCCAGGAGTTCAAGACTAGCCTGGGCAACATAGTGAGATCCTGTTCCTAATTAAAAAAAAAAAAAAAAAAAAAGGCAGCAGCTAAATTAGCATGTGTTCCATCAAAATAAGCAAGCAAACTGAAGAAGATTACAACACAATATGGGAAATGGGAGATCCAAGCCTAGATTCCTGGCTTGTCTTGCCCTTTTGTTGATGAAGTTTCTGCTCTTCCCACCATGATCGGCTGTCTGCTAAGGATACTCATCTCATCCCCACAGAAGCTGACGAGAAAGATCTGAGAAGCAGTGTGTTACAAGACAGCCGTTCTCCTGACCAAGCTTCTTCCCGAAGTCCAGTGGACCTGGCTCACCTACAGCCCCTCCAGATGGAGGATGCCCTATGTGTGCCAAGACTCACTTGTGACCCTGCTCAGTGACCTCCTGAGTGGGGCACCTACAAACTCTTATGAAAGCACAAGTCAGACTGGGATCCAGACTCTGTTCAACCTGTCTTTCCCTAGGAGTCTTCAGATGATACCACCACCAACACTGCCCTTGCCAATTTTGGCTAGATTTATGCCTGTTTCTCAGTTTTCAAAATTAAACAAGATATTGCTAGGGGTACACACACAGAAGACAGATTTATGAAAAAGAGTAATGAAAAGAATCAGGACAGTGGCTGCCTCTGCAGGGAAACGGATGCAACCAAGGAGGGACACATTGGAAACTTCTGTAGTAGCGGCAATGGTTGATTTCGTGGCTTACGATGGTGGTACGTGCAGGTTCACTCTGTAGTATTTTGGATTGTGCATGTGCATTTAGTATGTTCTTCTATATGTATGATATGTTTAATTTTTGAAGTAAAAACACAGAGAAATAAATGGGGCACACAGGATTAAGCTTTTTCTATATGGCCCAAAGGACAAGTGGGTAAGAGTCACAGAGAATCAAATTTCAACACAGTCTAAGGTCACACCTTCTTAGTTATAAATGACCATGAAATGGATTCCCTCAGACAGTAGTGACTATCCCATCACAAAGGGTGCGTGTAAATATACTGGACAGTTCCTTGATGGAGACAGTAGAGAGGAGCCAAAAGCATCAGTTGGGAGAAAAAGATCCTTCAGATCCCAAGATTCTGAAATTGTATGACTTGACAAAAAGTCTCAGCCCTCTAATGATATACCCACAGCCCTTCTAACCTGAGATGAACAATCCATCATGAATGGTGACAGAATGCACAGATGTCTCAGTAAGTGTTCTGTTAATGTGACTACAGAGTGAATTATCAGAGTTGGAAAAATGAGGCAATTGCAGCAGCAGCTGAACTAAATCTTTTAACAAGCTTCTTTATGCCTACAGTGCCTATAGCTTTGAAAACACTTAAGAAGTGAATAGGAAAAGGGAACCGCATCTGAAAACCATAGCCTGCATTCACCCTAATGTGAAACGAAAGCAGCTATACGTTGACTCGTATGAGCAGCACATGCACGTGCATCATACTAATCTTCTGATCTGAGAAGGACTGATATCCGGCTAGAGAAAAGTACTTTTGAGGGTAATCCAAACAAATCAACATAAGACTCTGATCTTTCAGACAGAACTCCAAAATTACAGATTTTGTTCTGTCCTCCTTCAAACTCCACACAAAAGAAACATTTCCTAGCACAAAGTATGGTGTAATATACAGGTAGACATGCAGGTATTCATTCACTCATGTAATGAAGTTAGGCCTTAACAGTCCAGTTTGGTTGTTAGGACTATCCAGATCAATTAGAACAGGCAAGCACCCATTATTCTTCCTAAGAAGCAATTAAGAAGCAAATACATACCTCAATTTTTGGAGTCTATCCATTTCTTCAGCTTTGAGAGCATTCAGTTCCTTTGCTCTTCTGGAAGTTTCAGCATCAAGCCAGTCAAGCCTAGAGAACAGTATCAAGAATCACCCCAACTCTCCTTAAAGCAGAGTCAGGACTCCCTTGAGCTCCAGTCTTGGCTCCCCATAGGCTTCTTAGGTGACTTCACAGTCTTTTAAGGAGGTAGAAAGCCAATAAACGTAAGAAGTGTAGCTAGACCTAAATTTATTTTAGGTCTATTTATTGCTAATATATAGCAATAAATTTATTGCTAATGTATAGAGATGTAGAATAGGCCTGATTACCTTTTCCTGCCTTAGGAACAAGTACTTACCTCTGTTTTTGCCTCTTGTCAATTTCTTTGGCTTTTAATTCTTCTAGTTCCCTCAATCTTTTGGAAGTTTCAGCATCAAGCCAAGCAAGCCTAGCAGACAGTCAGAAGAGTCAAACCAATTCTGCCTCAACACTGCAGGGTGTCATTATCACAGAAACAGACCAGAAGTCAGGACCCCTCGCAGAGCACCAATCCTGGCTCTATTAAGGTACTCAGTAGGTAACATAACCTCTCAGTACCTGTAAAGCTCTCTAGAACGTGTTCCATGTGAAAACACTTTTATGCACAAAAGTATTCTGAGTTAGTGTACAACACAATAAGAACCTGTCTCAAAGGTTCTCAAGAAAACTAGCTATCACTTGTACTTAGGGTTTCTTACTAGGCTTAAACAAAACCCTTGCTGTATCTTCAAGTTTAGACTAAACAATGAACCCCCAGGAGCCATATAGGCATAGTGAAGTCAAATAAAAACAAAAGGGAAAAGTCAACTGTGGACAACTCTGCTGTATGTGAAAATGCTTTGATTCTTTTGGTTTAGGATATGTGAATATTGTCAAATTATTTAGTGGACCGCTTTCATTTTTGCTTTCCCATAACTGCAAGAATAATTTCAGCCAAACAAATGTAGAGAAAGCTGTTTTCACCGCTCTCTTTCTATGGAATGTTTTCACCTCATCTCCCATATTGAAATCCTGCCTGTTCTTCAGGTCCTAGTTTAATTTCCATCTCAATCCGTGAAGCCTAGACCTCTGCAGCAAGAAGTAACTTTCTCCCCTTTCTAAACCCTCTCAGTTCCTAGGTTACACACCACGTTCTATCTCAAATTACAGCTAATTACATATCTTCCCTATTGACTGTAAATAAGCAAGGGCTGGGATTATGGCCTATTTGCCCTTTTTCAAGTCTCTGTAGAGCTCGTAACAGTGTCATATACGAAACTAGCAACTGATATATAATTGACACACATATAATTTATGAATGAATGACATAAGAAAAAATGGAGGAGCTCACTGTAAGCTATACAGTTTGACAGAAAAGTTTAATAAACTACATTTTATTTTTTTGATGGCCTACATTTTAAATAACCAACTTTATACACAGAAAAGAGAAGAAAGGGTTGACTTCAAAGTCTATGTAAAAGGAGCTCTATAACTCTCAAAGATCTGAAAAATACCAGCACAAACCTGGCTGCCTCGTGCTCAACAGCACCTGTCAAGTGATTTTCCTCTTGAGTATCTTCTTGCTGGAGAGACTCTTTTGTGGCATCTCTGGGGCTAGATTTCACCTTTAGCCACGCAGCACTGCAAAAAATGGAAAAGCACCTTTGTCATCATTCACTCCGTGTCCAGTGACTCATCCAAGTAGGTGCCGGCTCAGAGAAGACGAGAGCATTAAATTAATGGTGATGTGTAGCATGGGGTCCTAAAGTACAAGCTGCATGTGAAGAAGAGTGAGATCCTGCAGCACTCAGGCTCAGTGTCAAAGGGGAGAAATTCTCTTCTGCTTCAAAGAAGCTATCAGGACTTTAAATGAGAAACAGTGATCAATTACAGAACACTGGGTGAATGTCAACAAAACTGTTACAATATGTAGATTTGGATCACTAATTACATTCCATAGTATAAGACAACTCCGTATCTTTACAAGGCCTAACAGCACTGTGAGCCTGGAAGTCCTACCCACCATCCCCTGCTAATCACACATGCACTCTAAAAGATAGTCCACTGTATATTTGGTTTGCAATACAAACTTCAATTGAGCTTACCAACTGAAGGTACATCTCCATATTAATACTTGTATACAAAAATACAGAAAACAGAATACAGTTAATAAAAAGAAAAAAGCACATTATGAAATCAGAAGACCTGATTTGAGGTCTGGCTGTTAGATGAATAAGATATTAAATTCTCTAAACATTGTTTCTTTAACTTTAAAACGAGAATGGATGGATGAGCACAGCCATTCCTTCACATTCATTTGGAATCTTAGGGGCTTCTCTTCCACCAGGCTGCTCACCGTAACTTCTGATGGCTCCCAAAGACAGAACCCTCCAGTCACCTATCTTCCCTTGTTCTCCCGACATTACTGCTTTTTACTTCTTTCTTTTTTCTGTTCCACCTCCTGGTCCTTTCCACTGTGTTTTCAAGAACTACTGTCTCATGGCAAATAAGCTCCCCTTTATCTTGAACCAATTCCCCCAAAGATTATTTCCACCTAACTGGACACTGCTCCTCTTCTCTCTAGCCCTGTGAAATGGCAGCTTCTCATTCTCCTTGTGCTATGAATGAGGATGACAAGACATTAACGTCAACATTATCCTAACTGCTCCCCACAGCTAAGACAGTATTGGTGACATCTACATGGTTTTACAGTTCATAATTATCTTGACAAAGAGTTAGAATTATTTAAAAGTATTTATTTACTCAGCAAAGATTTACTGAATGCCTACTATACACCTAGCACTGGACATTCAAATATAAAAAAGAAAGTCCTTGGCCTCAAGTTTCTTGAATCAATTGGCAGAAGAGACAAGTGAAGCGAAGCCCATCATCTTCCATACAATGACATATGTCCCAGGTGTTGGGTTGGGCCATGGAAAGTTGTTCCAGCCACAGTCAGGAAGAAGAAGGAACCAACAAGCTTCCAGAAAAAGACTTCTCACATATGACTCACCCAAAAAAGCATTTCTTCTTAATGGAAAAAAATTAAAGCTACTACTTCATTTGCTCATTATGAGCTATAGGTCACCTTTGATATGTGGAGGAAAACAGAATCACATCAACGGTCCCTTGAGTTTTCACATACCATTTAGGAGATGCTGGTGGAGATGTGGGGTTTGGGGGTGCCTTGCGGTCTTTCACAGGCTGTCGGTTCATTTTTAATCTGGATGCAACTGTTGTCTGCTGCACTCTGCTTTTAGTGTGAGGTTGGTTTTGTCTACTTCTTTCAGCTTTGTGGAGTCCCTGTGAGAGTAAGTAAGAATTATAAAGCCAAACAAATATCAAAGAAACTATGGTTTCAACCTCTGATTCACTGAAGCTCCAAGTTCTCTATGTTATTCATGCATGTATTCAGTAAAACCTGAGTAGAAAGCACTGTGGTAGAAATTTGGAGAGGGTGTAAATTACATTGAAACAACCATGGTAGGGGGTGGGAGTGGAGCGTATAGAATTGGAATCTCTGGCTCTGCCTGACACCTTTAAACATATAAACTATACATAAAATATATTTTTATTTATTTACAACTTTTTTCCTAGTTAAAGAAACAAACAAACAAAAAACTCATTCCATACTGTTAAATTATTTTTCTATTTTCTTTTCTTTTTTTTTTTTTAGAGACAGGGTCTCGTTCTGTTACTCATGCTGGAGTGCAGTGGCATGATCACAGCTGAGTGCAGTGGCTTGATCACAGCTGTCTGCAGCCTAAAACTCCTGGGCTCAAGCGATTCTCCTGCCTTAGTCTCCTGAGTAGCTGGGATCACAGGTGCATGACATGATGCCTAATTTTTTATTTTTTGTAGAGCCAGGGTCTCATTGTGTTGCCCAGGCTGGTCTTGAACTCCTGGGCTCAAGTAATGTGTAAAAGATTCTTAGTTAAAAGACTTAACCTCTCTGAACCTAAGGTCTAGTTAGAATGAATCTAGCTATTTTAAAAAATGCTATAGAGAAGGAGGCTCTGTCTCCGGAGAAGAGCACCCATCTGAATTGTTACAAGTTCAATCCTGACATCTCAATAACCCCTGCCTCTCAATCCCCATAAAAGTTTGGGAAGAAATGGACTTGATCCTAATCCATTATCTGTCAATAACTTGTGGTAACTGCTAACTCTTCTTTTTTGGAGGCCACCTGAAAATAAACAGATTTGCTACAGAAGCCTTTGGGCAAGACCACCAAATGTCACTAATACAATAAAGGTGTTCAACTAGGAGGTGGTCTTTCAGCCGGTTTTCACTGATAGGGCCATAGGTAAGTTTAAACAGAAGCTTAAAATATAACATAGTTTCAAACCAAGTTTTACCTTGCTGGCTCCCAAAGCCATATTAGAAAGCACTTACCGTAGGATGCCCTTTTAATATACAGTAATTATTACTGATCGATATTTATCTTTAGCAGGAACCAACTTTTTTTTTTTTTTCCTTTAAGACAGGGTCTTACTCTGTTGCCCAGACCGGAGTACAGTGGCTCAATCATAGCTCACTACAGTCTCAAACTCCTGGGCTTAAGTGATCTCCCTGCCTCAGGCTCCCAAACAGCTGGGACTACAGGCATTAGCTACCATATCTGGCTAATTTTCTTTTTAATTTTGTTTTTAGTTTAGATGGGATCCCACTGTGTTGCCCAGGCTGATCTTAAACTCCTGGCCTCAAGCAATCCTCTCACTTCCCAAAGTGCTGGGATGATAGGTGTGAGCCACCACCCCCGGCAGGAACCAGATTTAATCCCCTCAAATCTCACACTTCCAAATCAGAAGCAGGAAAAAAAAAACTGAATTTTAAAATCTCCTGCCCAATTAGTTATTGGTATCATATTAGTTAGAATCTTACCGAACCAGGAATAGAAAGAATTCTCTATTCTAGTGACAATATTAAAAATTGTTATTTTTTTTGTTAAAATATATAAATGACTTAAATAGCCAGACTCAAGGACTCTAGCATCCAACTGCCTGAGAACTGGCTCCACCACATACCAGCTTATGTGACCTTGACAATGTCAGATAAATATAAATGGGCCAAAGGAAAGGAATGATTTCATACTTGCTGTCTTGCTGGTGCCAGAGTATCTTTCTTCCTAAATGGCACTTTCTCAGTCATAGGCTTCTTTTGCACTGCTTTTGTTTTTGCCACGGCTAATGCCTCGTCTTTGAAGCTTGTACTTTGGTCTAGGATAAATGGTCCTTCTTCCGGAGGGATATCCGCCTCTAATACATCAAGCTCAGTCTGCAACCTCTGGGTCTCCGGAAGCTCCATTTCAGGCTGATACTTATCTACATGGATATTTTTGAAGAACAAACTAAGGAAAATGCTATTCAAATCAAATTGCTGAGAATGATTATCTATACACAGATAAGCTCCAAATATCTATCCCAGCCCTGCTGAGAAGCAGCTATTTTGTTGTTAACATTGTTCCTCCTCCTATGAATATTATTGCAGGTTTATAAGTAGAATCTTAGGTGTCATGGTTGACTCCCTGAATCTTCGCTCTCATATCTACTCATTTACTTGGTTCCTTTGATCCTAATTCTAAAATAGCACTTACATTTATTTCTGTCCTTCCTTCCCTTTTGCTATTACCCAAGGTCAGGTTGCCATATCTTGTGACTAAAATAATAGTGTCTCCTAACTGATCCCCTGTTTATCTTCACACTGTCTCCTGGCTACCAAAATTTTTCTTCTCAAATGTAATATTTAAATGCCACTTCTATACTCAAAACCTTCAACAGCTCCTAATTTGATGGAGAATAAAGTCTGAACGCCATACAAGACATTCAGCCTGCAATGGGAAAGGAAGCTGTCTTTATTTGAAGATGAGACAATACAGAAAATCAAAGAGACTCCACAGACAAACTATTATAGCTGAGAACAGGGGTCAGCAAGGTTTCTGAATATAAGAAGATGAACACATAAAATCAGTATTATCTCCACATATCAAAATAACTAATAGAAAATATAAGGGGAAAAAATCTCATTGACAACAAAAACTATAAGGCATGTTGGAAGAAATCTAATGTAAGAAGCATAGGCTTTTACCTAAAAATGTAAAAGGTGAAGGACATGAAAGAAAATCTAAATACATTGTTTTCACAAATGAACAGACTGTAACGACGTCAGTTCTCCCCCCCAAGTAATCCATAATTTCGAATGCATATTCAATTAAGTCTCTAACAGATTTTTTTTCATGGATCTAAACAAGTTGATCCTAAAATTCATACGAAGTGTAAAATCCCAATAGCCCAAATAATTCTGAAGAACAGCCAACAAAATGGGGAGTGGGTGGAGGCAGGAATCTTACTCTTGCGAAGACAAAGTCTTAGTAAGAAAGCATTAAAGGCAGTGTGGGAGTGATGCAAACACAGGCAGAAATCAATGAAACATGATGGATGTGACAAAGGCAGCATGATAAATCAGTGAGCATGAACTGGATTCTTCAAAAAACAGTGCTAAGATTACTAGTATCCATAGAGAAGAAAAATAAAACAGAATCCTTGCCTCACAATTGAACACTTAAATTCCAAACGGAATGAAGACCTAAATGTGGAAAGAAAACCCTAAAGCTTTAATTAGAAAATACAGGAGACTATCAGTATGACACAGGGGCAGAAGAGACTTTCTTAAGCTCAAATATAATACCGACATACTCGAACTTAATTAGACTAAACTACAACTTCCATTTGACAAAAAGATATCCTTGAAGTCAATAGACAAGCCAAAGTATGGAAGTAGATCTCTATAATGCACATAATCAACATAGGATGAGTGTCTAGACTATATAAAGAACACCTACAAAACTATAAGACAAATAAACAATCCAATGAAGAAATAGGCAAAGGAAAGAAACTGGCAATTCAAACAGAAAATCTGAATTGTCAATAAAAATATGAAAAGATGATTGAATTCACCTAAAATAAAAAATATTCAAACAATGACATATCATTTTAAATCCATCAAAAGATATGGAAAAACAAGTACTCTCATAGACTATTAGCATAGCAGTAAACTCCCCAGCTGCTTTGGAAAGCAACCTGATTGCTCTAGTACAGTTGAAGATTTACATATACTGCAACCAAGCAATTTCAATCCTGGGTATATACTAAGCCTAGAGGAACTCTCTGATGTGCACAGAGGAAGCCAGGAACACAGATACTCACTTCATCATTGTTTATAAAAGCAAAAAACTGGGAACAACCAAAATGTCCATCAATAAGAGCTGAAAAATAAACTATGGTATATTCATATAAGGGAAATCTATACAGCAGTAAAATCAATAAAGGAGAATTCATGTATCAACATGAGAAAACTTACAAACATAAGTGAGGGGTAAGCAAACTGCAAAATGATGCATATTATAAGATATTTACATAAAACAATACTATACATGATTTACGGACAGACATACAAGCAATACAAACATAAAAACAACAGGTCTAGAATATAATAACAATAGCAACTTCTAGGGAGGGAAAGAAAGAGAATGGAATGAGGAGAAAAATACAAAAGGGACCTCAACTATACTGTCATCCCATTTCACTTTCCCCAGTTTCAGCTATCCTTCAGCAGCTCTGGGTCCAAAAATATTCAATGGGAAATTCCAGAAATAAACAATTCGTAAGTTTCATTCTTTTTTACTTTTTTTTTTTTTTTGAGACAGTCTCACTCTGTTGCCCAGGCTGTGCAACGGCATGATCTTGGCTCACTGCAACCTCTACCTCCCGGGTTCAAGCAATTCTCCTGTCTCAGCCTCCCAAGTGGCTGGGACTATAGGCGTGTGCCAACATACCTGGCTAATTTTTGTATTTTTAGTAAAGACGGGGTTTCACCATGTTGGCCAGGCTGCTCTCAAACTCCTGATGGCAAGTGATCCACCCGCCTCAGCCTCCCAAAGTGCTGGGATTATAGGTGTACACCACCACACCTGGCTAACTTTTGCATTTTTAGTAGAGATGGGGTTTCACCAAGTTGGTCAGGCTGGCCTTGAACTCCCGACTTCATGATCTGCCCATCTTGGCCTCCCAAAGTGCTGGGATTACAGGTGTGAGCCACCATACCCAGCCCATAACTTTTAAACTGTGTATCCATGCTGTAGATGCTCTCTGCCTGCTAGTCACCTAGTAGCTATCTTGGTGATCAGATCAACTGTCCCGTATTGCAGTGCTTGTGTTCCAATAACCCTTATTTGACTTCATAATGGCCCCAAAGAGCAACTATAGTGAGGCTGGCAATTCAGATATGCTGAAGAAGCTGGAAAATGTGCCCTTTAAGTGAAAAGGTAAAAGTTCTCCACTTAATAAGGAAAGAGAAAAAAACCATATGATGATATTATTAAGTCTAGTAAGACTGAATCTTCTATTCATGGAATTGTGAAGAAGGAAAAAGAAATTCAAAGCTAGTTTTGTTGTCACATCTCCAGCTGAAAAGTTATGGCCACAGTGCGTGATAAATGCTTAGTTAGGATGGAAAAGGAATTAAACTCATGGCTGGAAGACACGAACAGAAATGTGTTCCAAATGACGGCAAATGAGTTAGGCACTATCCTCAGTGTTAGGTATCCTCTAGGAGCTTTGAAACGTATCCCCTGTGGATATGAGAGACTACAGGTTGAGCATCCCAAATCCCAAAAGTCCAAAATCCAAAATGCTCCAAAATTGGAAACTTTTTGAGTGTCAACAAAACGCTCCCAGGAAATGTTCATTGGAGCCTTTTGGATTTCAAATTTTTGGATTTGGGATGCTCAATCGTTAGGTGTAATGTAAATATTCCAAAATCCAGAAAAAGTTTAAACCCAAAGCACTTCTGATTCCAAGGATTTTAGATAAGGGTTACTACTCAACGTGTGCTGTATTTTATTTCTAAAAATAAAAATAAAAAAAAATTCTGAAGTAAATAAAGCAAAAATGTTAAAATTTATTAAATCTAAGTAGTAGATATACAATATTATTATACAATATTATTCTTTTTATTCCTTTCTGTATATTTTAAATATTTCATAATCAAAGGAAAACTACATTTGGACTACTTTAATAGTCCGTCAAGGGTCAGATTTCCTGGCACTACATCCTCTTTAATTAGGTACTTTTCAAACCTATAGAGGTTACACAGCAAGGAAATATAAATCAGAAGAGAAGAATGGTAAAACTAAATCCTTGGTCTGCAATTTATTTAATTCCCAAGCTTATATATATATCCAAGCAACTCTGACTGTAGGTCCTGATACCTTTCCAGTTATGATTTGCATACTGTACATCCTGCCCTTCCAGTTATGATTTGCATAGATCAGCATGTAAATACAGCATAAGTTTCAGGAGTGAGTTTGAGGACACTGCTGATAGTGGAAATGAAGCCACCATCCTCATAGCTGACAAGCTACACTAATGCAATCAACCACTGCAAGCACAGTTCAGAAGCCACAAAGAAACTGCACTAGCCAACTGTTACGTAAATCACAGGACAGCTGATCAAATCAGGCTCAAGCATATATCCCAAACGAACAGTGCATACAGAGGGTTTTCCCTAGGGTAAAATGATTTCCTAGGGATTTTTTCAGGGGTGGGTGGGGAAGAGGAGACCTTAGGAAATCAGAATGGAAAAATTGGATAGAGCGATACCTAAAACAGAAACAGGAAAATGTAACCTTCTGAAATCCAGATCATAACGACAAGAAAAAAATATAAAATAAGACTAAGAAGGTTACCACAATCTTAGGTGTTTTACTCAAGGTCCCAAGGAGTGACAAAGCTAAGTCTTCTGACTTTCGGTCCCAGGCGAGGCCCATTTATTCTGCCCTGTCAGGGACTATAGAGCTGTTTCCCATAAAGACATTTCCCAGAGAGCTGAAGTTTACTTCTCTATGACCTCAAAAAACTCCTTTTAAAACAGTCACCAAATACTTGTTTGCTTAGTTAGAGTATGCCTAACATAATCTAGCCTTCTCTTAACAACTTGGCACTATTATTAAGAACTAAAAATGCCACCTTATATTCTCACAGCATTTAGCAATTAGATAATTTACCACTTACAACAACTAAGTCAGTCACAAAACACAGACTATCCTTCCCATTTTATAAATGAAAAAATTAAGATTCAGGCCAGGTGCAGTGGCTCACACCCATAATCCCAGCACTTCGGAAGGCTGAGGCAGGTGGATCACCTGAGGTCAGGAGTTCGAGACCAGCCTAACCAACATGGTAAAATCCCATCTCTACTAGAAATACAACAAATTTGTTGGGCAAGGTGGCATACGCCTGTAATCCCAGCCACCTGGGAGGCTGAGGCAGGAGAACTGCTTGAACCTGGGAGGTGGAGGTTGCTGCTGAGCTAAGATCGTGCCACTGCACTCCAGCCTGTGTGACAGAGCAAGACTCCGTCTAAAAAAAAAAAAAATTAAGATTCAGACAGATTAATTCAACCCAGATTTACAAACTGGCAGAGCTGTGACTGGAATCTAGGTCTTCTTTGTCCAAGTTTTCTCCTTCTGCCTCCCAGCTTTCCTACATTTGTTCCTGTAACAAGTTTTAGGTCAGCAGGTTTTCCAACTTCTCTCTGACACTGGTCTCTATTTTTCACTAGTCAGCTGATGGGCACCTCAAATCTTCTAACTCATTTAGCAAATACTTCTGTGTGTGAAGGCCTGGAATGTTCTCTCCATTTCCTTCAGTCTAACAAAATGAGCTCCCTAGCACCCAGGATTCAAGTTACTGTGATTTGCTGCTCAGAAATCTTTTCTTACTCAATTACACTTCTTCACAAGTCTTTCAACAAGCACTTAAGTGCCTAACTATATGGCAGGTGCTGGGCTTGGCATAGAGAATATAAGGACAAATAAAATCTGGCACCCACCCTCAAGGGAAAGGCTGGCAAATGCAGCCTTCCTAATTAGAAGGAAGACACTATATTAGTTCTACCTGCCTACCAATGAAGGAAAGAGAACATCCCATTAAAGTGAGTAAATATCTAATGGAAATGAATTAATTGGATTTTTATTGTAATACAATAAAAATATATATCTGGTCTCTAGTCCAGTTTCTGGCACAGAGCTCCTAAAACTACTCTAATTTCCTGAGCATTAGGGGTGCTAGGTTCATCTTTTCTCCTAGTATTTGGTCTTTAACCCCACTGCCTGACACAGAGCTCTCATCCCTTGGAATTTCCTGGTTAAGGAAACATTTTTTTTTCCTCTAATGAGGTGACTCTTGGAGGACTTCTGGATGGGAGCTGGTCACCAGAAAGACCATGCAATGATTAGAAGCTTGGAACTGCCAATTCCATCCTCCATCCTCCAGGAAGCAGAGAGGGGCTGGAGATTGAGTTAATAATTGGTCATGCCTATGTGATGAAGCCTCTGTAAAAATCCCTGAACTACAGGGTTTGAAGAGCTCCCGGGATGGTAAACATGTGGAGGTTCCTGGAGGGGAGCTTCCCTAAAGAGGGCATGGAAGCTCCATGCCCCTTTCACATGTTATATTTTGTCCTATGCACCTCTTCCATCTGTGTCCTCTATAAATACCCTATATGATAAATGGGTAAATATAAATAAAGTGTTTCTCTAAGTTCTATGAGCCATCCTAGCAAACCCCAGGAGTGGGTCAAGGGAATCCCAATTTTATAGCCTGTTGATCAGAAGTATAGGTCACAACCTGAAACTTGGGATTGGTGCCTGAAGTTGGAGTGTCTTATGGGACTGAACCTTAACCCATGGTATCTGGCTCTAATTCCAGGTAGATGGTGTCAGAATTGAGTTGAATTACAGGATACCCAGTTGGTGTCCCCTGGATAATTGTTTGGTGCGGGAAAAAACATCCACACATTTGGTGTCAGAGTTGAAGTAATGAGAGTAAGTAGGAAAACAGTACTGTCTCTTACAGTTACGCTTGTGATAGAAGTGGCACACTAAACTATTAAGGTTCCACAGAATAGTGGCAGATTGAGAAATAAATCAGCTGAATTCTGGACTCATAGATACATAACTTTCAAATCAATGAGGAAAAAATGAAATAAAATCTCGATAAATGTAGTAAATTACAACAAAGAAAAAAACTTTGGCAAATGAAAATCAAAATAAGGTAGAACAAAGTTCAAATATGTCATTAATATCATTAGATGAAAGTAGATTAAATATAGAACTCTAAAACAGTTAAAAACGCCAATAACAGGCCAGGCAAGGAGGTTCACGCTTATAATCCCAACACTTTGGGAGGCCAAAGCAGGTAGATCACTCGAGGTCAGGGGTTCAAGACCAGCCTGGCCAAGATGGTGAAACCCCATCTCTACAAAAATACAAAAATTAGCTAGGCGTGGTGGCACATGCCTGTAATCCCAGCTACTCAGGAGGCTGATGCAGGAGGACCACTTGAACCTGGGAGCCAGAGGATGCAGTGAGCCAAGATTGTACCACTGCACTCCAGCCTGGGCAACAGAGCAAGACTCTGTTTTTAAAAAAAAAAAATCAGAATAATCTGGGAAGATGAAGAAGATAAAGATTAGAAGGGGTGACTCAAAGGGGAATTTCTTAGTTGCTGGTAATGTTCTGTTCCTTGACCTGGATAGTAGTTATACAGATGTTTTTGTTTTCTGGTAAATAATTGAGCTATAAATCTGTATTTTGTGTACTTTTCTATCTGTATGTTCTACCTTTTTTTTTTTTTTAAATCAGGGGCTCACTCTGTCACCCAGGCTGGAGTGCAGTGGTGCAGTTTCAGCTCACTGCAACCTCCACCTCCTAGGCTCAAGTGATCCTCCTGCCTCAGCCTTCCAAGTAGCTGGGATCACAGATATGAGCCACCACTCCTATCTGCTTTTGCATTTTTTGTAGAGACAGGGTCTACTTATGTTGCCCATGCTGGTCTCAAACTCCTGGGCTCAAGCAATCCACCTTCCTTGGCCTCTCTAAGTGCTAGGATTACAGGTGTGAGCCACGGCACCCAGCATTTATGTTCTAATTTAATTAAAAAAAAAAAAAAAGTTTACTGGATTTGTCCATATTTACTTATAGGTAATCTCATCTAGCTAGAGAAATACAAGAGTTAAGTAACGAAGCTCCATATTTCATCAAATCTAAAACATCAATTATAAGACATCAGTAGTTTATACATCAACAGGAATTTTAAAATGTTTAAAATGTTTACAATGTTAAAATGTTACCATTAACTACAAGTTATCATCAACTAATAATGATTTCAGAAGCATTCAAACGTGTACCTCACACCAACAAAATGCAGTATCGTAACATATACATCCATAAGCAAAATACTTAGAACCCAGCAGGGAGATGGACAAAGAATATGAACAGGCAAATTACAGAAGAGGAGATAACACGGCTAAGGAGCATGTGAAAGAAACGATAACCCTCACCAGGAATCAGGAAATGCAATATGAAACAAGAAGATGCCACTGTCCAGAGACTGGAAAGTTTTTTAAACTGTATTACATAATGTACTTGGTGAAGATGTGGGGAAATATATACTGATGTCACTGCTAGTCAAAACATAAATGTGTGCCCACTTTAAAGGGGCAAGTTGGCAGTATCTGTTTAAATGTGCATACTGTATCACCGAACAATTCCACTTCTTGGAATAACAAAAGTTTATTTAACTATCTGAGAAAAAAGAAATATATATATAGATATATAGATATATATATACATACATATTTATTTTAAAAATCTCTCTCTCTCTCTCGAATGCATGTGTCTTTCTCAGTGTGGGCTAGGTCCTAAATCCTGACTTTCCTGAGTGCAGTAACTGTTATAGCCCAGATAATTTTAATGAATAAAATATTCTGCAATAAACACTTTAAGAGACATACCAGCAAGAAGCTTCTTTGCCACGGGAGGGCGACTTGTTTCCTGTGGAAATGTGTCCTTTGCTGTGAAGGGTCTCCTCTCACCCCTTGGTGATGTACTTGGCCATCTCTCTAAGGTCTTTTGGCTACCAATAGGAAATCTGCTCCGAATTTCACTGAAACATTTTTTCACCTTTTTTGGTGACAGTTTCTTTTCCAGGAGAGATTCCAAAGCCTGCCATGAAACAGTCAATTATTTTTAGTTTATCTCACAAAGTATACTTTTAATCACAAAACTAAAAGTAAGGACTCCAGAGAAATGTGTTATTAAATGGCTATCTCTGACAGTTACCAAAATCTTAATTTAAAAATGTCATTATTTAGGATATTTAATTAATAACAATTTCTGTGAGTTCTTTCAGACGTGTACCTCACTAAAGCCAATAGCAAAGAGATAATGAATATGACTACTTTTAAAGGCATCCAAATCTTAAAGGATCATCATTTTAGAAATTATAGTCTTCAGAATATTGTCCTATCTGCTTCAAAAGCATTTTAATCATCAACAAATATCTCATAAACTCAAATAGTCTTTGAAGTGGGCAAACATCCTACATTTAACATACATTTTCATGAACTAAAGGACACTTAGTAGGTCCAGCAGCTTTGGTCACTTGTCCAACACAACAAGAGTAGATCTGTGTCTCGTTTTCCTAAAAAAGGCATTTTCTCTAATAAGTTCCCACCCACTCATTACTGGGAAGTCAGGGCCCAGTCTCCACCTGGTCAATACAGATTAAGGATCACTGCACACAGTTAGGAAGATTTAGTTCAGAGAATAGTAACATAGTAAGAAAATGCGCTGTCAAATGGTGTAGGGCCACAACAGGAAAGATGACACATGTCTTGCATTTTGAAAAGTAGGGGAGATAAACATTCTGTTTAAGAAACATGTTGGGCCGGGCACAGTGGCTCACACCTATAATCCCGGCACTTTGGGTGGCCGAGGCAGGTGGATCACAAGGTCAGGAGTTCAAGACCAGCCGGGCCAACTGGTGAAACCACGTCTCTACTAAAAATATAAAAATTAGCCGGGTGCGGTGGCAGGCACCTTTAATCCCAGCTACTCAAGAGGCTGAAGCAGGAGAATCACTTGAACTTGGGAGGCAGAGGTTACAGAGAGCTGAGATTGCACCAGTGCACCCCAGTGTGGGTGATAGAGTGAGACTCCATCTCAAAAAAAAAAAAAAGAAAGAAATAAAGAAACATGATGTTAAAGGTACTCTTACTCAAGCTCAAAATGTGGGAGAGGGCCTAGACAGTCTCTTCAGATCTCTTCTAGGACTATGAAGATGTACACTCTAAATGAAGTTATTTTGGCCCATAAATGCTTCTTATGGATAAGTTAGAAAAGCATCACATGACTTGATATGCTGCCTAAAATTCTGAGGTCTGCATTTGACAACAGCATTCCTCACACTGAGTTCTATATATACGAATGTAACCAATGAAAATCACAGACACATTTGCTTGATAATGAACCTGTGAAGGCAGAAGGGGCCTTAAAAACCGCCAAGAGCTAGTTAATGGCGGCAGAACTGGAGTGTCATTAGTCTAGAATTCTTCTACGGCTAACAGCTTACTATGCCACACTAACATAAAGATCACTTTTCTATTCGAAGATGAAAATGTATGGCGTAGGGGAACTAATATTAGCATGGGACTCAGAAGACAGAATTTAATCTCTAGCTCCCAAGAAAATCATTATCATTTCTCCAACTTTTGCTTTTTCTAAAAAAAATCTTAATCTGCACAACATTAGTAAAACCACTCGCAAAGCATACTGCCACAGAAAGGTTCAAATGGCATAATTATATGGTAACACCATGCAAACTTCAGAGAACTATAAAATTAATGGCATATTGCTATTGTTGTCTTTGTCACCAATGAAAACTAAGAACATTATCGATTCCAGTCTAATACATGCCAGCTGAGATTTCTGGAAGTCTCTAGATATATCACAAGATTTGAGGCTCTGATTCCATATACTGTATCATTCAGTGTTTCTTCTTTTCTAAAATCCATCTAAATTAAACACTGATATTCTAATTTCAGAATGTTTTACTGGTTTCCTTTTCAACATTTTTTTCTTAAATGGCATGGGCCAGGGAATGGAACATTCTGTTTCGTTAACGAACCTGGTTTAAAGTTGTTACACGTTTTATACTCAAGTCACCAATTTTCAAAGTAGTGAAATACAATAATATAGGCTAGACCGTAAAAATAACAAGATAAAAATGAAGTGATCCTTGGGCCCTCTGCAAAGCTTTAATTCACTAGGTAACAGCTTTGTCTTGTATTCTCCATAAATCCTAATGAAACTAGGTAATAGTAAGCATTACTTGCAATACACCCCTAACAAAAACTGGAATCAATTCCATACCTCAATTTGTTGCAGAATGTCTATAACCACATCAGGAACAGAAGGGTCTGCATCCAGCTTGGCAGAACAAAGTGAAAGCTGGCGAATAAGGCTGCCCAGTTCCCTGCACCGAGCAGGAAGGGGGTGCTCCCCTCGGTCAGTAAACTGAGTGACGAACATGTGTAAGGCCCGAATGGCTCCTCGATGGGCAGCCGCCAGCCTAGACATTGCCCATGACTGGTAACAAACAAGATGGAGAAGTTACTTCCACACTCAGAACTTCCTAACATTCACCCAGCTTCTAAGAATATTTATAGCCTATGTTCTTTCTGTATAAAGCGCTTTCTATAGTGAAAACTTTTTCATAGTAAAGGGAGTTGTAAAGTTTAAAGTTTTCTAGTGATGGTCTTTTCTCTACTACTCCCAATTTCTTATATCAGCAGCAACAACAAAAATCTATTTTTTAGAACCTGTTCCTTGGAAGGCAACCATATTCAGAATATTTAAGGTGCTCACTCCCTCACTAACAGGTTTCTATAAGTACTGAAAATAACATTAGTGCAGAGGGCCCTATACAATACCAACAAAACATTGGGAAATGTAATTTATAAATAAGAATTGATCATAATTTAATTGCAGCATACCTTCTTAGTGTGTCTAATTTTATGTGGACTCAATTTATCCAATTCTTCCTGGATTTCTTTTACCTGTTTTGTAAAAAGGGGAAAGAAGAAACTTCATACCTTTCTGCTGATCTTTTACGTAGAAAGGATACACTGATATATCCTGTCTTGTCCAAACATAACCATTATTAATTCAAGTCACTTGAAAATGAAAAAAGGCACCCAAGATACAGTTACTGGTTTCCAGTTCAAGATGGTGACTAGGCAGTGTTCACCTTCCATCCCTTGGTCCCCAGTGGAATAGGAATTTAGCATGAAGGAGTGAAGGTGGAGGTGACTCTAGAAATGGAGGCGGGCCGGATCATGAAGTCTTACACACCATGCTGAAGAGTTTAGCTTTCATCCTCTAAGCTACAGAGAGCCACTAAAGTCTTTTCAGCAGAGGTCTGACAAGAGTCATGTTTTAGAGCAATCTCTACAGCAGCAGTGTAGAATAAGAACCGAAATAGAACCCAAAAGAATACAGTGCAAAATCTAACTCAGGTATTTTCTTTTAAATGAAAAGTACAATTTTTGGTTCAAGCAGTAAAGCTAACATGTGACTTCAGTGACCAGAAATGAATAAAAGGCTTGCTAACGTATAAGGCATTAAAATCAAAAGCAAACACTTCTTAAAAATCCATCACAATGTAAAGCATGTAAATGCCTGTGGATCAGCCACTAAAGGTGTCCTGCAAGATACTTAGCATGATCTTTACTCTTTGCCGTTTAATAAAGAATAATCAAATTATTTACTGTCTATAAGCTTCTAATACTATAAACATAAAATACATGGGAAACTAACAACGTCTCTTTCCTCTAACACTAGGGTCCATAGCTGGGACCAAGGGTTCAGGGTAACCGATCCACCTGACTTCCTATACAAAAATATGTGCTATATAATGTGTAAGCATCTTGGGGGTGGGGGGGAGTGCCTTTAATAGATTCTCAAAGGTCTAAGACCTCAAAAAATCAAGAACCTCTGTTTAAGAAGTTTGGCCACACACACACACACACAGACAGATTACAACAAGAATGAGAATTATTTGCCCATGTGTTCAGGAAATTGAGCCTCACTAATCTGTCAGAACTCCTATGGGATACTCTAGCGCTAAACTGAGACAAAAGGAAAACTGAAACTCTCTAAGGAAGCAGTACACAAGGCTGACTGCACTACTTCTCCCTGAGCTTTTCACACCTGCTGCTGGAGGACGTAGAGCATTCGGGCAGAGCGAACAGCTTGCTCCTGTCTCCTGATACGGACTCGACGTTCTTCATCTGGATCCAAAGCTTCTTCTAGTCTATCTGAAAATATTAATAGTTTTCCCCAAAAGTGGATTATAAACCTTATAATAAAGCTTACAGACTTTGATTACTTACAGAAATAATAAAGTTGAAGATCTCTGGTTTTATTAAGAAAAAAAATGAGGCTATCATAACAGAAAATTTCATTTTTCGTCAGCCAAGAAACCAGCAGTAAGTGGACCTGTGTACTGACTAAGAGATGGAAGAGACATGAAGACATTTACTCCATCAAGCTCCCCTCCGGCCAGAATTCCCACTGGACTGCAATTTCACTGCGAGGCATCTCTTACTATTGTAAAATTCCTTATATTCAGCCAGAATCTGTTATTCTTGCTATTTTTTCAAAAACTCCTTATAGGCCTATTTTTATGTTTAGCAAGGTTAGTTTTACAATGTAAAGAAGGTATTAATAAATGCCTGTTTATCAGCCACTAAATATATTCTGAAAGACACTTAACATGCTCTTTACTCTTTGCTGTTTAACAGAGAATAATCCAACGTTGAATTCAAAAGAGAAATCCCGGCCAGGCATGGTGGCTCACACCTATAATCCCACCATTTTGGGAGGCCGAGATGGGCAGATCACCTGAAGTCAGGAGTTTGAAACCAGCCCGGCCAACATGGTGAAACCCTGTCTCCACTAAAAATACAAAAATTAGCCAGGCGTGGTGGTGTGCACCTGTAATCCCAGCTACTCGGGAGGCTGAGGCAGGAGAATTGCTTGAACCCAGGAGGCAGAGGTTGGAGTGAGCTGAGATCATGTCACTACACTCTAGCCTGGGTGACCAAGTGAGACTGACTTCATCTAAAAAAAAAAAAAAGAGAGATATTAAGATAGCATCTTATCTTAATCTTTTCTTTTTCTTTCTGAGGCAGAGTCTCACACTGTCACCAGTCTCACACTGCAACCTCCACCTCCCAGATCAAGTGATTCTCATGCCCCAGCCTCCTGAGTAGCTGGGATTACAGGTCCACACCACCACTCCCAGCTAATTTTTGTATTTTTAGTAGAGACAGGGTTTCACCATGTTGGCCAGGCTGATCTCAAACTCCTGGCCTCAAGTGATCTGCCCACCTTAGTCTCCCAAAGTGCTGGGATTACAGGAGTGAGCCACCATGCCTAGCCTTAATCTTGAAGTCAAAAGGCAAATCCTTTCTCTAACATATTAAGATAGCAAGTCTCAAAATTAAAATTTGAATGTCCAGAGTCTTCATGTATTTCTCAGGAAGCATCCCCTTGTACACACTAGTCTTCTACATCTTCAAAAGACTGGTTCAAAGAAACTGTTTCTGGAAAATTCCCTGAAGGAGATGCAATTTATCTATTCCTTCCAGGACGTGGTTTTCAAATACACTCATACAGACAAATTCTTATACAAAACTTCAATATATTCCAATTGCCAAAGAAAAGACAATCTTTAAGTAGTAAAAGTGTATTTTATAAGTTCAAATTTTTAATATTTACTCTTTAAAACATCAAACAATGCAAAGAGTATAAGGCTGTTTGGAAGAAAGCAGAAATCTGCAGTCAGGAGCTGTACATACAGATGCAGTCTCATGAGAGCCTTATGTCTAATTATTTTCATCTCTTGTTTGGGCCACATGGTAGGGAGAAAATCTGGATTCCCATACTTACATGAACAGGAATGGGACAGGCTGAGGTGGCGGGTGTTGAAAGCTCACTGCAGACGACTCTGATGCAGCACGTGCATCAGTCTACAGAGCAGCATTCGGGAAGCACAAATGGGTGCTTTGGGGTTACTTAAAAGAGGGTTTGCAGCAAGGGGCTATTGCAAACTATTATTAGTCCATGAAAGGTAAGGACAGAAATTTAAACTATACATTTATGTGTTTCCATACCAGTTTGCCACTACTGTGACATTTTTATTATAGTTCACAAAGTATTGACTTGTGACAGATTGAAAATCTGTGTAAATAAAATAAATCAACCCAGTCCTTCCTCATGGAGACTCTGAAAGCTCTAATCTAACAGTTCCCCCGTATTAGGCCAGATCACCAGAACAGTGGACCTCGTGGCTTTTTTCCCCTGGTAGCAGGGCTTCTATTCAAAGTATGTGGGGAGTCATGCCACAGGCTGACTAAGGAGTGTCAGGAGAAACAAGCCACAACATTTCTGTTACTTTTATACTGGAACGTTTTTGAATTGTTCATGATATTATATAACACACTCTTTAAGAAGACCCACAGAAGAAATTTCTTTCTGGCCTCAATATGTGGAATAATTGTTTTCCTTACACAGCAGTCTTTTCTGTCTTAGACTTTGTAAATTCTCCAGGTGATTGAAGTTTCCTCTTCAGCTGGCTTCTAGAAGCTCAGAAGCAAATTTGTGACTCATCCCTAGTAAATATTTTTCCTTTCCTTATTTTTGCCTCTGCCACAATATCCTCATGCGCATTTTTGTTTTATCTTGTTTAATCACAGGTATTTCTTAAGGTGTCTTAAATTCTTTACATAAGACGCACATATGTACATATGCATATATTAAATTGAAAATGCAAAAAATAATTCTAGGCTGTGTAGTATCCTAGCGCAAGTTTCTCTTGATGCGCAACTCTGTACCCCTTGCTGTCTGAAAGCTGGGCTTCATTTCCTACTTGTTAGTACAGTAACCCGAAATTCTCCAGGTGGAACCAGTCTTCTCCTCAGTAGGGAAATGCAAGGGCCCTGAGAACACTGCAGAACTGTAGAAAACCATATATGATGATTATACTCCTTCCGGAATCTACCCTGTGGCCAAACATTTTACACATATACCCACAACTTCCCTTGTCATTGGTGTGTACTCACCTAAATACTGCCCAAGGGAGAATGGGTTTTATCTATAACATACATACATTATGCTTTTTTTTGAGCAAATTAAAAAAATAATTTTCCCAGAAGAGGGAAAACATGATAGGATAATTTGCACTCAGGAGCCAGAAGACCTAAGGTTCAGACAACATTAATGCCACCTCCTGGGCTGGGCCCTCAGGCAGTGCACATTCCAAGGGCAATCACAGTGAGGAAGTTCCTTCATGTCCCTCTGCTGGAAAGAGTTGCTGGGGCAAGACACGGGTCAAACTCCAAGCCTGTCTTGTCCTGAGTGCTCACGGTCCTGAGTGCTCACGCTCCAGTGAACCAACACACAAAGGAAGGAATGAAATTGCTGCAGGGGCTGGGGGTCCTGAAAGAATGCATTTAAACTATCCCACACTCACAGCCTTAGGTCGAAGTAAAGAATCAAATTTTTCTCACCTTTTTTAGTTACCTCTTCAATTTTGTGGATACAGCTGCTCAATTCTTTCTGGAGTCGCTGGACTTCTAGCAGGCTTTTCTGTTCACTGATGTTTTTGTGGTCACCTATCCTGGGATGAAGCTGAAGTCCCGGATCATGGGTGGGTGGCGAATTTGGCATAGTGAGATCTGACTGGCCTGGATGAGACGAGTAAAGGTATACTTTGGCACCCGAGCTGGAGATTTCTACTTTGGATGGCTGGTAGCTGCACTGACAGACTGTTTGACTCTTTGGTTCCTTCCTTTCCACCCTGTGGTCAGGTATTTTATACTTAGTATGTCCACACTTCTGAGAGCTTTGAGGCCGACTTCTGAGACGATGTTCTTTTATGTGTTCTTCAAATTGTCTTCGTTTCACATCTCTTCTGGCCAGGTGGACGGCATAGCTAAGTCTCTCTTCTGATATGACGGAAAATGAAACAGAACTGCCTAGGTCAGGACCAACCCTACAATCTGCATCTTTACAATGGTATGATTCATTGTACGAGTGCTTCAGTTTTTCAATTCTAATGGCATGTGGGCAAGAATATCGGACTGCCAAGTTGCTTGAATGGGTAGGAACATTCCTATTAAACTGCAGCTGGTTCTTTAAAAAGCAAATAAAAGTAAGCAGACATTAGGAAAATTATCTATTGCACAATTGGTACATGTCTATAATCAAATTTCTAAAATTTCGCCCACCAGATCATTAGTGCTAAGAAGTATTTTTCTATTTTACTCAGACACAGCCACTCTCCTACACCCTTGGGTTCATCACATAGCCCTGGTTCTATCCTGCAATCATCCAGTCCCACGCTATTGCCCTTCTGTGTACTAATGTCATACTGGGAACCACCTCTAAAAGTCAACCCAGAAAGATTCAAGCAACAACTGCTAAGTCCTTCAATTTCCCAGTTACAGACTTCTGTCCTACTTCAAAATGTCAGGCTCCAGCACGTGGCCAATACAACCCATTGGAGCTTTCTTAAAATTTGCTCCAGTAGTATCACACAGCACACCGGACCCAAGCCGTCTGATAATACTTCTTCAGGCCTTCCTGAGACTTCATCTGGTGGCTGCATCCATTTTTATCCTGCCCCTAACAGGATCTTGCTCAAAACAGTCCACTTATGCTTTCTTACACAGGCTCAAGTTTTTGTCAGTTTTCCTCATAATAAATAACAAGTTTGTTTTGTTTTGCACTTAAACATAAGCATGTTTCCATATCCCTACAGTTCTTTTTCATGGTTGCATTTTCCAAAATCCAATGAATGGTCTTTTCATGCTTAACTATAACCTTATTATCAAACATTTAGATTGTTCCAGTTTTTCTACTAATACAAATAAATATTACCTCAATTAGTATCTCCATACATTTAGTTTTTTAACCTTTTAAAATTATTTCCTTAAGCTAAATGGTCTGCTCTGGGATTATCACGTCAAAGGAAATAAACAAATTTATGGCTTTAAATATGTACCCTCCTTAGGCCTTCCAGAATGAACCTGTCAAAGACAGGTAAATAGCCTGAGGAGGATCCATGCCTACAAATTCAAGGAACCAAGTCCTGTGATGCCTTTACCTTGGAGATGGCCTCTCCAGCTCTCACAATGAATGTGTTTATATAATCACTTGCATCAAGAGTCACTTAAAAATAATCCACTGTGGCCGGGCGCGGTGGCTCACGCCTGTAATCCCAGCACTTTGGGAGGCCGAGGCAGGTGGATCACGAGGTCAAGAGATCGAGACCATCCTGGTCAACATGGTGAAACCCCGTCTCTACTAAAAATACAAAAATTAGCTG
>CAUYUD010086971.1:0-45155 GCA_963575295.1 Alouatta caraya
GTTTTGCCTAGATTTTCTTCTAGGGTTTTTATGGTGTTAAGTCTTATGTTTAAGTCTTTAATCCATCTGGAGTTAATTTTAGTGTAAGGTGTCAGGAAGGGGTCCAGTTTCTGCTTTCTGCACATGGCTAGCCAGTTTTCCCAACACCATTTATTAAACATGGACTCCTTTCCCCATTGCTTGCTTTTGTCAGGTTTGTCAAAGATCGGACGGTTGTAGATGTGTGTTGTTGCCTCCAAGGCCTCTGTTTTGTTCCATTGGTCTATATCTCTGTTTTGGTACCAGTACCATGCTGTTTTAATTACTGTAGCTTTGTAGTATAGTTTGAAATCCAGTAGTGTGATGCCTCCCGCTTTGTTCTTTTTGCATAGAATTGACTTGGCTATGCGGGCTCTGTTTTGGTTCCAAGATCAGATGGTTGTAGATGTGTGATGTTGCCTCCAAGGCCTCTGTTCTGTTCCATTGGTCTATATCTCTGTTTTGGTACCAGTACCATGCTGTTTTGATTACTGTGGCTTTGTAGTATAGTTTGAAATCCGGTAGTGTGATGCCTCCAGCTTTGTTCTTTTTGCTTAGAATTGACTTGGCTATGTGGGCTCTGTTTTCGTTCCATATGAAGTTTAAGGTGGTTTTTTCCAGTTCTGTGAAGAAGGTCATTGGTAGGTTGATGGGGATAGTGTTGAATCTATAAATGACTTTGGGCAGTATGGCCATTTTCACGATATTGATTCTTCCTAACCATGAACATGGACTGTTTCTCTATCTGTTTGTGTCCTCTCTTATTTCATCCAGCAGTGGTTTGTAGTTCTCCTTGAAGAGGTCCTTTAAGTTCCTTGTTAGTTGTATTCCTAGGTATTTGATTCTCTTTGTAGCAAGGGAACTTTTTTAGAGGAACAATGGAACTATTCTATATCATGGTGTATGATAGTTACACGACTCTATGCGTTTACCAAAACTCATAGCACTATGCACCTAAAAGAATGAATTTATCATATGTAAATTTTAAAATACATTTTAAAATAGAAAAAAAATTGATCACACTCAGGGCAGCCACTGGTACATATGATGCCTTGGCAGGACTTGCAAAGAGGCTCCCTCTCTGTGACATAAGTCCCCGTAGTTCTCATGTCTGTCCTGGAAAAGGGGATGGAGACTGGGTTTCAGCCCCACTTGCCTCCATTTTCTCCTCTTAGGCCAAACTTTGTGCACAAACGGCTCAGCCTTTTCCAGTCATCCTGGCCTAGATTATAATCAACTATTTATTCATCTGTTTCCCTGCTATCATGAGTTTCTCAAGAAGCTTTTCTGATTCATCACCATAGCTCCAGCAAGCTGCCAAGTGGCCGGTACAACAAGTATTTGTGGAATGGATGAATAAATGATCAGTACCTCCCAGCTCATCTCTGAACAGCCCACTCACAGCGACATCTCCTTCCTGTGAAGTCCTAGAAGACATACCTGTCTGTGTCTCTTACTTGTCATAACTGACAACAAAGGCAGTAACTCTACACTGACATACACGTGGATAAGCAGGTTTCTTCACAACTAACTCATAAGCTCTTTTACGGAGGAAAAAGGTACACAAACCTACGGCCCATAAAGAGCCTTGAATAGTGCCATATGCCTAGAAAGGGCTTCATAAGTGTTAGTTGATAGACTGAAGAAACATAACTTTTTTCTTAAAAGTATATGGAGAAGAAAACTCAGGCTAAGAGGCAGAAAAAGACGTTAAATAAAACCATCTACATTATCAAATAATTTCTGATTGACAAGGTTTTAATTTTTTTCTTTGCTAACATGGATATGTGTTTCTATTAAAGAATAAAAATGAGCCAAAGGATTAATGCTAAGTAGGAAAATGCAGTGCTGATACAAGCGAATGTTTGAATGTTTTCCTCTATGTTTCCATAATGTTTCTGTATATTCTTATATCTCTGGAGAGAAACACAGTATATGAAAGGAAGCCATTGTGCAGAGACACAGCTCAGCTTCTAATTTGCTCTTAAGGATATCCATCTTGTAAATGGGGATAAACTATAACACCAGGCTTCCATCTTTCAGTAGGAGGAACACGTGCAAAGCATTTCAGGATCCTTGAGGGAAAGGGAAAATAGCTAGCTATTGACAGCATTTTTAGGATGAATGTTGATAATATAGTAAAAGCACTCAGGTATTCGAGGTAGGGAAGGCAAATGTGGCTGCAGCATCAAGCATTCCATTGATCACCAGGATGGAACTGCCCCGTCAACTGTAATCCCTGGCTGCCATCAAGGTGCCATCAGTATTAATGTTACTATTAAATACAGCCAGTTGACTAAGGTACTAATAGAGTTAATAATAGACACATAGCCAGACAAAGGACTAGAAGCAGGCAACCAACCTCAACCTCAGAATTGCATTCAGGAAGTACAGGGCCTACCTCCCAACTAGCAAATCTGTCTCCCACAGTCACAGCCAGGGAGCAGAAATGTCATTCCTCAGGTCTGACAGTTCTCGGTTTCCAAGACCTCCCTTTACATCTCACTGACTTCCTTGCAGACTGAATCTTGTCTGCTCTGGGGAGGCGCAGAGGGGCCTGTGACTTGTGAGTTCCAGTAATCATTGCACATCTCTGGTTCTGCCTTTACTAGTGAGCCTAATTTTAGGCAGAGAAAGAAAATTCTGCCTAACAGAGTAGGTAAGAGAAAGGTCTCAGAACAAAGAGACCAGGGTTCTGCCACTTATGTCCTGTGTGTCCTTGAGTAAGTTACTTGCCACGCTAAGTCTCAGTTTTTTGTCTGCAAAATGGAGATAATATTTACCTCATGGGGTTATATGAGAGGTCGATGAGACAGTGCATATAAATGGTTCATTACAGGGCCAGACACACAGCAAGCACATAATCAACAGATGGTCATTTTTAAACGTTTTTAGTCATGCTAAAGGCAAACTGGGGAAAGGGTAAGAAAAATGACTTCAATGCTGCTAACTACATTTCTAAAAGAGAACCTGAACATTCCTCCTAGTGACTCCCTGTAAGATGTCCACAGTAGAGACATCCGCACCAAGCCTACCCCAAGCCCTGCTGGTTCATGGTCAGGTGGAACACTCAGGGAGGCCGAGGCGGGAGGATCACCTGAGGTCAG
This sequence comes from Alouatta caraya, assembly GCA_963575295.1. Classification (NCBI taxonomy): domain Eukaryota; kingdom Metazoa; phylum Chordata; class Mammalia; order Primates; family Atelidae; genus Alouatta; species Alouatta caraya. The sequence goes on from CAUYUD010086971.1 coordinate 3,126, forward strand.
GAGTTCAAGGCCAGCCTGGCCAACATGGTGAAATCCCGTCTCTAATAAAAATACCAAAATTAGCCAGGTGTGGTGGCATATGCTTGTAATCCCAGCTACCCAGGAGGCTGTGGCAGGAGAATCACTAGAATCTGGGAGGTGGCAGCTGCAATGAGCCGAAATCATGCCATTGCACTCCAGCCTAGGCAACAGAGCAAGACTCCATCTCAAAAAAAAAAAACAAACAAACAAACAAAAAACTCAAGCTCTAGAATCAAAACCCAGCTGTAGTGACTTTGGCCAAATATTTCCTTTATTTAAATAACAGAAAAATACTACAACCTACTTGAGAGGGTTGAATGAGATTTCTAAAGCACTTGGCACATAGTGGTACATGGTGGATAATGCAAAACAACAACAACCAAAATAAATTGTTTCATATTAGCGTTAGCTATCCTATGGAAAATGAACAGACATGCCCCTGTTAAGAAGGGTAAAAGCCCACAGGTGTTAGTGTCTGGGGGAGAGGCGGTTTCTGCAGCGCAGGGAAGCCTGTGTAAGGAGCTCTTTACCGCCCACCATCATTACTGTCAGGTCCCAGCTCCAGGATACTGAGAAATGCAGCAGCTCCTTCCTTGATTAGATTTCAATATTCCAATCGCTGGACCCTTGCCACTGTTTCAAAGGCCTTTCAAGAACTAAGAGGCAAGGAAGAGCTTTCTCAGCAGCTTCCAGTCAATTCTGAAGAAATGCGTCTCATTTTTCTCTACTAAGAAAGCAATTTGCCAAGGCACCTGTAGCCAGGAGAGACTTAGCGTTCTTTGGAGATTTATCGCCATCTAGAGGATGCAGTGCCACAGTGCAAGACAAATGTGGTCGAGGAGATTTCCCCCAGAGGGGCTTCTCCCTTTCGGGCGCTGCAGTCTTCCACAGGGCGTGACGCCAGGGATTGACAGCCAGCACGCCGTCCAAGAGGGGAAAGCGTGCTATTTAGACAACTTGCATTTTAAAACATCAAAATACAATCCCTTTCTTTGAGCCCACTGTTCCGAAATGCATAATTATTTTAAGGGTCTTTTCTTTCTTAATTTAGTGGAGATTATCTGATAGAAATTCTCACAGGTACTTTTCTAGACCGCACAGCCACAGACTCCCGGGTGCTGGATTGGGGGGCGGGGGAGGGGAGCTGTACTAACCCCAGGTTATGTGTGCACCACCATGTGTGCTGTTTTCTACGGAGTGGCTGCAACTGGCGGAAGACAGAATTTGATCTGTGAGCCACGTGAACATGGTATAGAACACTCCTGTCCTTATTCTCAATTCATTCCCTAGTCTGCTGTGATTTGACATCGGCTCCCACTGTTTTCCTGGAACTGCCTCTACCAATATCTTTTCCAGTGTCCCTGTCATGAGCCTTCCTTCACCTCTTTGAGATGCTCCCTGCCTATCTTTCTGACCATTCCCTGGTACCTTCATTCGCAGACATCTTTCTCTGCCTACGTCTTACCTGTTAATGCCTCCTCGGACTCCTTCCTCTGGCCTTATTTTTGTTTCACAGAGATCCTCAAGTTTTATTGGGCATCATTATCAGCTGAGGAATTTTTCAAAATATACAATAGAAATGGCTAAACTCCTAGAGATGGCACTTTGGGGACATCTGTATTTTGAAAACGTTCCTTAGTTGATTCTGATGTGCACCAAAGGTTGAGAACCAATGGGCTATTCCTAAGAGAGTTTTACTCACTGTCATTAGACATTGCTTAAACAACCACACATATTCTGACAGTTCCAAATCTTGTGCATAGCTAGTGTTTCACTGGCTCTTACCCATTCCTGACAATGCAGAATCCCAGTGTGCAGCCAAGTCGCTACCATGTACTTCTAGAGTCCCCTGGGGGTGTCTCACGGACACATCCAGCCCACTGCCCCATAGTTACCATGTACCAACCTCAGTTCCCACCTTCTGGCTCCTGTTGGCTGGGTGTTGCTGCATCCGCTGGGCACCCTGCTGTTTCTGCTGGGCACCACAGTGTCTTCCTGCAGCCAAGGCCAATGGGACACATTTAAGCTGACCATGTTCCGTTGAAGAGTGAGCAAAGCTAGCTGTCTTAAGTTAGGTTCCCCAAAAAGCAGAGCCTGAGGTAAACACTTGGGTGCAGATGGCTTATATGGGAAGTGATGCAGGGATCTGGAGTAAATGAATGAGAAAGTGAGACAAGAAAAGAGGAAAAGAAAATATCTTTTCTTTAAAAGCTATGTTATCCAGGTACCATTGGAAGAAACAGGGCATGGTTCAACCAGGGACCCCACGAAACATACTTCCCACCTGCAGGACTGGTATCTGTAGTATTTAGCCACTGGGTCCCAGTGTCTACTGATGGAAGGTGTTCCCAAGAGTATTGGCCCCCCTGTTTTCTGGGCTGCAATTGCATATAAGCCAAGAGGGCTTCTACAAAGTCAGAGAATACCCTAAGAGAGACATCAGAAAGATACATAAAGTGAGCCTCCGTTCACCAGAACCATCTGCCACAGCTCCAGCTGAAACTAAAAGTGGGCAGTGGGGAGGTGGCATGGGCACCAAAGGCATCTGCCACACTCTCCCCCTCCCTTTTTATGTTGCACGCCATGCAAGGAGCTCCAAAGCAGTGACACTTAGTCCCTAATGTCATTTTCAGAGTGTCCATATTTTCAGTTTTTCTTTGTAGCTTCCAACACATATTAACCCCTTGAACAAGTCCATGCTGCTCATAGAATTGCCCACCCCCTGTAAGCCAAAGCCGTGTGTCCCTGAGGTGTAAGGACTGTGGGTATGTCTGGTGCCCTGGAACATCCAGAGGAGCTTTACTTGGAGACACTCAGGTAAAATCGACAGGAAAGGCTGATTCTCTCTTGCATTGGAATGAGTGTCTCCTACAGAGCTCTGCCAACCCCAACAATTCTCCTGATGTGTCTACATGTGTCTAAACACCTGTGTGCTATGGCTTTATCACCATATGAAGCCCTAAGTATAGGTATCTCCAAGCCAGATTTTTGCCCTATGTTCCATAAATCTTACTACCTACTGGACACCTTGATCCAGGTGCCTCCCAAGAAGCTCAAACTCAACACAAATAAACCTGAACTCATTTTCTCTCTTCCCAATGTCACCACAGATCCTCCTCCCCTTCCTAAATTTCTCATCTCCATGAATGATGCCTCTATCTACCTGGCAGTCCTTAAGAAAAACCTAAGAAGCACCCCAGGTTTGACCTCTCCTTTTGCCAGCCATGTTTAATCACAAATGCTGTTCCATTGACAGTGAAATTTGCCTAAAGTGAATTTGCCTAAAATTTGTTTACCTGAAACCTATTTGCTTTAGGATATTTTTTGGCCAAAAATTCTGAATTAGGAATTATGAATTCAGTTTTTTCTATAATCAATGTGTCCCAAAATACTTTGAACCTAATTTTTTATTTTACATAGTTATGCATTCATTTTGCAAAATTATACCACTAGTATGATAAGTTTGTACATTTGAGGGTGTCTCTATTTCACATTCTTTTTCACACTCCAAGTATTTTTTGAAATATGCTATTTCTAGCAATAAATATTTATAAAATCTGCAGCATTTCAAAAAGAATTCTATCCAGTTTATTCATTTGTATTTTTTCTTGCCTGCTTTTTGTCTTTTGTTTTGTACAATGTGCAGTTTATGCATGTATTAACTAAATAGAATATCTAGTATCCATGGCATCTGGCAGCAAGAACCAAGTATAAAAAATGTTTGGGGCCGGGCACGGTGGCTCACACCTCTAATCCCAGCACTTTGGGAGGCCAAGGCAGGCGGATCACTTGAGGTCAGGAGTTTGAGGCCAGGCTGGCCAACACAGTGAAACCCCATCTCTACTAAAAATACCAAAATGAGCCAGGCGCAGCAAGAAGCGCCTATCATCCCAGCTACTTCAGAGGCTGAGACGGGAGAATTGCTTGAACCTGGGAAGTGGAGGTTGCAGTGAGCCAAGATCGCACCAGTACACTCCAACCTGGGCATCAGAGCAAGACTCTGTCTCAAAAAAAGAAAAAAAGTTTGGAAAGCTATGTTCACACAAAGACTTGCACATAAATGTTCACAGTAGCATTATTCTTAATAGAATAATAAACTGTAAATAATTCAAATACCCATCAGTTGATGAGTAGAATACAAATTAGTAATAAAAAGGAATGAAATACAGATACATTACAACATAAATGAATCTCAAAAACATTGTGATGAGCAAAAGAAGTCAGACACAAGACAAGGAACATACGTACAATTCTATTTATATGAAATCCTAGGAAATCAGTCACAGAAGGGAGATCAATAGCTGCCTGAGCCTAGCAGTTGGGGGAAGGACTGACTGCAAAAGGTCACTATTAGGAAACTGAGATCCAGAGATATTAAGTTATTTGTCCATTTCTACAGAGCTAGGAGGTGGGCTGGGTTCCAACCCCAGTTGTGTTTTCACCAGTCTCGCTGTGTCTCTGATCACAAGTTTCATAACATCATTTCATTGTCGTTCACATCTTCCTAAGGTAAGTCAACTTGCTTGGATATAGAACAATGTGTCTCAACCTCTTTTTTCCATTATTGTCTCCTAAAGATCTGTTTTAGAGATTTGTTTAATTGTCCTCCCCATGATATTGCATATGTTTATGCACTGTAGTTTTGGGAAGACACAAACCATTGTAATATCTAAGTTTTTTGCTCCCGCGCGCCTGTGAGGCTGCCAATCACAATCGTCACCCCCTTGGAGGTGATAGTTCTCTACTGAAAAGGCAAGTCTAGAAGACACCCCTTTGATGCAGAAGTGTAAAATATCTTGGTCTCATCATTAGCACATTTACAAATGATTCATGTTTATGTGTTCGTGTCACATGGCCAAATGCTTCTATTTTGTATTGAGGTAGAGTTTCAGAATCAACCCCTCATCAGGGGTGCACATATTCCAAACATCTAGCCTTCACTCACTCACTACACTCTTCAGGTTAGAATGAATTATTTTATGCCATAAAACTCTGAATGGAGATGATTTTGAGTCAGAAGAGTCCAGTGGTTACTGTCATTTGTGTCTGCCACGCCTTTTCCTTTTTTAGCACAGATAGCAACCCCATCTGCCTTTTGGAAAACTCTCTTCCCTTACTCCACATGGTTCTGATGAGGCTGCCAAGTACATGCACCACCGACTCCTGCTTTCAGGGTGTCTGAGGCGTGTGGCCGAAATTGACCAATCCCATGTCTTTAAACTCGTGATCACTGTGACTGGCCCTGGGGGCAGGCATGTGATAACAGCTAGGTCAATGGGAATCATTGCCTGTGATTTAAAATATGATCACTGGGAAAAAGAAATTCTCTATACCAAGAATTTTAAGTCTATAACCCCAAAATAAGTCCTAAGACAAGGCCTTATGCAAAATTTTAAATTATGTCTTACAAAATGCTTCCTACCCAGCCAACGTCCAGTGCTCTTTCTAGATACACGAGGTCCATAGCCATAACCCTGTGACGCATAGTCACACACATAAACACACGCACGCACGCCTTCTTAGGAGAGGGAGAGGAATAGTGAATAAAGAAATTAACACCAAAATATAAGTAGCATTATGAATTATCTACATCCAAGAAAGAGAGCTAGATAAGGAGGCAATATCTGACCTGAAAGAATGAATCTTAGAGAGAAATATTATCATTTGGATAAAAAAAAATGTTGAGGCAGATAACTTTTATGCCTCCCAAATCACACCAGGTAAATAGTTATTAAATGTATATAATTAGCCCTGCTTTAATCTCCTGGAAGAGGGACACTAAGTATAAAACCAATCATTAATCTGAATTTCACAAGAGGATTTCTAGCTCCAAATTCTGTATGTAATTTACTCCATCCTATTCTGTATATGTCAAGAACCACGGATAATCATTTCACACATTCTATTTAGAGAAACTGTTTATCAAGTCTGTTCATTCTTCATAGAGCCAGGACCTCCAGTGATAAACAGAATATGTTAGAGGAAACTTTAGATGCTTTGTATAAACTGATGTTTAAAAACATTTATTGTTCCTCCTGAAAGTAATAAAATTCCAGCTGCCCAACACACATGGAATTTAATTTCCTATGAATAAATATAAGTGGCCAGATCCTTAAAAAAATGCACTATATTAATTAGAGAACCATGTTGTACTTAATACTTGCCATCTACACATGCCTACACACACACACATACACACACACATATACACACTCACACACACACATACACACACACCCCTGCTGTTGCCATAAGAGATCAAGACTATATACTCTCCCAGATTACTGACAGCAAAATGATCCCTGGAACCCATTCTGCTGAATGGCTGAGGAGACTCTAGTGACTGTTTACATGTATGGCACCAATGGTAACAGCCAATGGGTAACGAGCAGCGTTTGAAAGGGCCAATTACATAAAGTAATTTCATGGCTGCTTATAAAGATTCAGCTCCCCAAAATCTGATGAGGCTGTTCTGCCAGTAACTATGGGTCTGTTCTGATGCCTGATCTTGACTGAACAAAGCGGTCCTTATTTACAGAGACAGGTATCCCGGAGTTCACAAAAGATGTATAGCTGATTCAGGTAAGGACAGTCAAATAGACAACGCTCCTTGACAACAGCGTGCCTGGCTTCACAGCACCACCTGAAATACATACATGGGACACCATATATCCTACTAATACATGCCCATGTTGCCTAAAGGGTATTAAGTAACACAGCATCAAGCCTGAGGGACTAACATAGCAATCAGCCCTCTCCTATTCCCCCAGCACTGCCCTTGAACTAAACCTGACCATCTCATCTCTAACTTCTTTTTGGGTGAAGTCTAACTCAAGATCTCATGCAATTGATTCTCAAGGGGCCCCTACCTTATCTTCCAGAAATCACTACATCATAACATATATTACATCTAAATCCAAGTTAGAACTCCAGCTACATACAGAGGTAGAGGGAAAGTAAATTTAATTATATAATAATGTAAATGGCAACTCAAAATGCTTTTGTAGAGCAATACACACGAAGAATTTTTAATATTTATTTACAAATGAGACCAGAAAGGGAAAGACTCATGGCTGCCCGAGAAGGATCAGCTACACCCCAGGTCCTGACGTTGCCAAATATTCGGCACACATTATCTCATGTAATCTTTACAACAAACCTACAAGGTAGGCAATAATGCTTGTTTTACAGATGAGCTCATTTAGACCAAAAAAGTTAAGTCATTTGTCCAAAGTTGCATATACACTTTGTGCTGAGCCAGGATTTCCTCCCAAGCCTGTCGGACTCCCAAAGCATTGTCCCTTAACCACAGTGCTATGCTGTGCTATTTCCCCAGAAGGCCTTAAACACTTCACTGACTGTGTCCCTACACAAATCTCATTTTGAATTGTAATTCCCATAATCCCTTCCTGTGTTGGGAGGGACCCAGTGGGATGTAATTGGATCATGGAAGCAGTCCTCACATGCTGTTCTTATAATAGTGAGTTCTCACAAGATCTGATGGTTTTATAAGGGGCTTTTCCCCACTTCCGCTTCACTCATTCTTCTTTTTCCTGCAGCCATGTAAAGAAGGACATGCTTGCTTCCCCTTCCATCATGATCCCTTCCATCATGATAGTAAGTTTCCTGAGGTCTCCCCCGCCCTGTAGAACTGTGAATAAATTAAATCTCTTTCCTTCATAAATTACTCCGTCTCAAGTATGTCTCTGTTAGCAGCATGAGAATGGATTGATACACCTAGTCCATGAGGACTCAATGCCCGCTGATGATGGGAGAGTCTTCCCATTATGCTTGATGACAGTTTAATGCAGTCTTATCAATATGCACCCCAGGAAAAGCCGGGGCTAACAATAAACTCTCCTTACCTTTTAAAAGGCTTTCTCATTGAGAAAAACAGAATTTAGCTTTTTTGCTGGAAATCTGGGTAAGGAAAGCTATAGAGACATCATGCTAAATGACAAAATTCTGGCTCCCTATGGTGGTAGACAGTACACAGTATTCTTAGCTGGCAAGTCATCATCAATTTACCTCTCCATTTGTCAGCCAAAATTATAAACCCACAGAGTAAAATGACTTTGTGCAAAAGTCAGATTTTCCCCTTGCTCACAAAATGATCAGAGTCAAGTGAATAACAATACTAATGTCTGATTCCTGTAATGGAATTTCGTTCACATCTACACTGAACTCATGCTTCACATTGTTTCCAGTAGCTAATTGGTCTAAGACTGTCTCAATTTTCTAACAGGCACAGACAGTAAAGAATTTTCAAGGGAATAAATTATGTGCCCATCAAATAACTATGATTTGGCAAGAAATATTTTTAATTATTTCCTAATTCTTAAAATATGAAGTAGAGTATTTGAGTGAGAACTACAATGAGATATATATGAAAGAAACACAATGAATCATATTTTACAGGTAGTAAAACAGATCCACAGAGAAATTGAGTGATTTATGTGATATTACAGAAAGTCTGAAATTTGAACTCAAAGCTGTCAACACCCAGCTTTGTGATTACTTCCTGAAAAATTATGCTTCTCACAAACCAACATCCTACCAAGATCCTAAATTCCCTCTTGCCAGGATGTCTGAATAGACTGAACCATCTATACCCATTCAGAAGTTTAAATGCGAGTGTTTTGCTGTCAGGATATTAACCCTAACATGATTCATCTACTCTCTATCAAATGTGGTACCAATTTTTGTCCTGTTTCCAGGTCTAATCCATCACAACTGTCATCCAACAAAATTTTTTTTAAGTGCAGTTACTTCAAACACAAGTTGAAGAGAGTTTCACTTGACGACATAAGATGTTTTCTAATATTTTTGTTAAACTTGAAGACATACACCAGCAAAACTACTTAACTTTAAGTAGAGTCCAAATCTAATCTTAATTCCATTCAAATAAGAGCAAATGAGCTAGCAATTTTGCTTTGTCAATGAGCCATCTTGCTTGAAATTTCTACAGAATTAAACTCACCTGCTAGAAGTCCACAGTGAATGGATGAACTTTCTGAATACTTTTTTTTAGGTGATCCAGACTCTACCAAAATTTCACCATTATCAGCAAAGTACAAATAAAAGAAAATCTATGCAACTACGTGACATGTATTTTTTTTTCTTTTCCAGCATCAAACCAAATACAGAAGCAAGTGTCTCTACATTTTTCAGATACTAGAGATGTGTCACTCACGGATGACGGCCAGGCCCCCTTGCTGCCCAACTGCCCATCAGGCACAATGTTGTTACCAAGCAGATATCAAGGTGAGGGAACTCACTCCCTTGTTTCCACTTAACATGTGCTTAAAACAGTTCTAATTGGAAATAACTGGAGTGTGGCCATTTTGGGTCTAGAAAGAGAGAGAGAGTTTTTAAAAAATGTTTGTACATGAGCACTATATGTGGCTGTTATATAATTACATTATAAACACAACTTCTTGTAATCCTCACAACTCTTTAAAGAAGATTCTACCATTATGCTTATTTTACTGATGAATAAAACAGAATTTCAGAGAGGTTAACTGACTTATCCAAAGTTATACAGGTAATAAGCTGTATATTGTACAACAAAAGGAATATAAATTGCAGTTCCTATCATCCAGGATAGTAGTCCCTGACCCCAATCACAGAAAATCCCAGAAACTTTTACTGTAAAATATCAACAGCTGGATCCTCCTCTAGAAATTAAGATTTAATTTATCTGGTTAAGGTCTAGACTATTTTGTCTTCTTTTGTTTTGTTTTGGGTTTCCCTAGGTGATTCTGGTATATAGCTAGGGTTGAGAAACACTGAACTGGGTTTAATAGGTATGCCAGTAGTTTTCAAACTTTAGCATGCCAAATCACCAGGATCACCCCAAGTTTCTGGTTCTGTAGGTGTGGGTGGGACCTGAAAATCTGCATTTCTAACAAGTGACACTGCTGGATGACACTTTGAAACTGACTGCTATATGTAAAGATTAAGTATGGTAGATTCTGCCTAGATGTTCACCAAATCTATTCTCTTTTACTGGATATGCAGCTAAACTACACTTCCCAATGTCCCTTGCATCTAGATGAAGGCCACCTGGCAAATTCTCACCAATTTCATATGAGTGGAAGTGACTTGTCACTTTGCATCTGAGGTAATTGGAACAAGTGTGCTTTTTTCATACTGTCTCTACCCTTGTCTGCTGGATAGATGCAGAGGATCCAGTCTTTGACAACCTCTAAAACTGTGAAATTACTGAGTTCCTAAATGACTGCATGGATCACACCCAACCCCACTCCCAAAGACCCACACAGACTCTGATATGAGTAAATAATAAACCCTTAGTGTTTCTTGTAAGCCACTGAGACTTGAGCATGATTTTTTTCAGCAGTCAGTGCTGTCCAGATGAAAACATTATACTAATATAACAGTGACTTATAAGCAAGTCACATGACATCTCCGAACCTCAATTTCCTCATCTGGGAAGTTGACTCAAATGAGTTCTAAGATTTTCCCATTTCCAACATTGTATAATTCTATCAAAGTGTGAATAATTTTTAAGTGGCAACAATTCTAAGTATAAAGAGAAATAAGCACAGCTGGGATACAGAAGATCATAGTCCTTTTCCTTAAACACTGAGCCAGGAAAACACAAAGCACATGATGCCATAGAAGGCAAAAAAAAAAAAAAAAAAAAAAAAAGAAAATTAGTCAAAGTAATGTTTGAGGTAGAAATATGGAAAGATAAAAGATGCTAAATGAGCTTACTTCTGAACCAGAAATAGTTTATAATATGAAGGTGAGTGTACCTTTACGAGAAGGTGATCAAGTACAAAATAAAGGAGGAAAATTAAGCATGCTCCTCATTTTTTATGTGAAAAATTTCCATCGGCCCCCTTCACAATAAGATATGCAAGGCTTTTAAATGAATGCATATGTTACTATATTAGTCCGTTTTCACACTGCTATAAAAATACTACCCAAGACTGGGCAATTTATAAAGGCAAGAGGTTTAATTGACTCACTTTTCCACTTGGCTAGGGAGGCCTCAGAACTGAACAATCTTACAATTATGGCAGAAGGGGAAGAGACATGTCTTACATGGCAGCAGGTGAGAGCGGTACGAGGATGAAGTGGGAAGAGTGCCTTATAAAACCATCAGATCTCATGAGAACTCACTGTCACAAGAGCAGCATGGGGGAAGCCGCCCCCATGATCCAATCCTCCCACCAGGTCTCGCCCTAGACATCTGGGATCATGGGGATTGCAACTCAAGATGAGATTTGGTTAGGGCCACAGCCAAACCAGATCAGTTACTACTCACAGAAGTCCCTATATATTTTTTAACAGGTGGTGAAAGAGAGTGAAGAGAGAAATTAAAAAAAAAAAAAGCTAGAGTAAGAGAGAGAGAGGGAGACAGTTATCTAGATGGGCAAATCATATTTATTCCTTCTACAGACTGACAGATGCACTTTAGGCTTACTAGTCTCCTGGAAATTACATCAAGGTCTCACGAATCTACAACCCAAGTTGGGGCTGTTTCCCTAGACTTCAGGCAGGCAAATTTCAAAACAATTAATTCTGATCAAACAGTCACAGATTCATCAATAGTCAAGAGTAATGGGAAGCTTTAAAGGTGAAACTGGTGGTGGGGGGCGTCCAAGATAGCCAACTAGAAGCAGCAGCAATCAGAGGCTCCCTTCGGAAAAAAACATAGTAAGTATGTGAATCCTTCTTCAGCAACCAAGGTATCTCTCACCAAAATTGACTAAAAGGCTAGTGTGACCCACAGAGAGAAGGAAGAGCAGTGTGGTGCGATGGCCCACCTGAGAGCCACATGGGAAAGGGAAATCCCCTCCCCTCAGCCAACGAAGGTGGTGAGTGAGCGTGCTACCCAGTCAGGGAACTGTGCAATCCAGGGATCGGAAGATCCTGCTCATGAACCCACGCCACTGGGGCCTAGTGTCCCAACCCCAGAATGTGCAGAATCTTACAGCGTCTCAGCTGGAATCTGCTGAAGCCTACCAAACTCCGGGGGCAAGGGGCAACCAGTACTGGCTGTGACTGCCTACTGTCTCAGCCCTCTGCACTCCTTGGGGGAGGGGCAGCTAAGCTCTCTGGGTAGGGGAAGGGTGGTACCCATTTCTATAACTCCAGACTGTGCTTTTCCCCTGCTGGAGCCAGGGAGGCTGGACAGCTTGGTCCCAAGACTTGTCCCCTTCAGCTGTGGCAGTCTGAAGCCAGAGAGCCTCTTCAGGCCCAGCCCTGACCCATCCTTCCTCAGTAGGTAGGGCTTCCTTGCAGGATCTCCAATAACTCCAGCCAGAGGCGTATGGACAGAATTTTTATCTCCCTGGGCCTAAGCCACTAGAGGGAGGGATGACCGCAGTCTCTGCAGACCAGCACACTTAGCCTCTCCTCCTGGTAGTTCTGAGGAATCCAGACAGCCCAGACAAGTGGGTTTCCCCCAAGCAAAACACACCCACTCCACCAAGGGACAAAGTGCTTATTAAATGGGTCCTGCCCCCTCCGTGCCACCCAACTGGATGAGACACTGATGTTGTCAGACACCCTATACAGAAGCGATCTTACTGGCATCAGGCTGGTGCCTCTCAAGGTCAAAGCTCCCAGGAGGAGGAGCAGGCACCCATCTTTGCTGCTCTCCAGACTCCTTGAGTGATTATCTCCAGGCACGGGAGCAAATCAGATGAATAGGGCCTGAAATGAACCCCCAGCAAACTGCAGCAGCCCTACAGAAGAAGAACCTATTGAAGAAAAAAAAAAAAAAAACAAGCAGAAAGCAACAACAACAAAAAGGCCTCCACAAAATCCAAGGATTAGCAGCCTCAAAAACCAAAACGAGACTAACTCAAGAAGATGAGAAGGAATCAACAAAAAAAATGCTGAAAACTCGAAAAGCCAGAGTGCCTCTTCTCCTCCAAATGATCACAACGTCCCTCCATCAAGGGCACAGAATTGGGCAGAGAATCAGATGGACAAATCGACAGAAGTAGGCTTCAGAAGATGGGTAACAAAAAACTACAATGAGCTAAAGGAGCATGTTCTAACCCAATGCAAAGAAGCTAAGAACCTTGATAAAAGGTTAGAGGAATGGCTAACTAGAATAACCAGTTTAGAAAGGAATATAAACAACCTGATGGATCTGAAAAACACAGCACAAGAACTTTGGGAAGCATACACAAGTATTAACAGCGGAATCGACCAAGGAGAAGAAAGGAGATCAGAGTTTTAAGACCACCTTACTGAAATAAGACATGCAGACAATAATAGAGAAGAAAGAATGAAAAGGAATAACAAAGCCTCCAAGAAGGATGGGATTTCATGAAAAGACCGAACCCATCATAGATTGGAGTACCAGAAGGAGACAAGGAGAATGGAAACAAGCTGGAAAACACACTTCAGGATATTATCCAGGAGAAATTCCCCAGCCTAACAAGACAGGTCAACATGCAAATTCAGGAAATACAGAGACCACCATTAAGATACTCCACAAGAAGATCAATTACAACATAAAATCATCAGATTCTTTTTTTTTTTTTTTTTTTTTTTTTGAGATGGAGTCTTGCTCTGTTGCCCAGGCTAGAGTGAAGTGGCACAATCTCAGCTCACTGCAACCTCCGCCTCCCAGGTTCAAACAATTCTCTAGCCTCAGCCTCCCTAGTAGTTGGGACTACAGGTGTGTGCTGCCATGTCTGGCTAGTTATTTTTTTTGTTTTTCTGGTTTTTTGTTTTGTTTTTTAGTACAGATAGAATTTCACTGTGTTGGCCAGGCTGCTCTCGAACTCCTGCCGTCAGGTGATCCACCTGCCTTGGCCTCCCAAAGTGCTGGGATTCTAGGTGTGAGCCACCACACCTGGACCATAATCAGCAGATTCTCCAAGGTCAAAATGAAGGAAAAATTGTTAAGGCCAGCCAGAGAGAAATGCCAGGTTGCCTACAAAGGGAAATCCGTCAGATTAACAGTGGATCTCTCAGCAGAAACTCTATAAGCCAGAGGAGACTGGGGGCCAAGATTCAACATTCTTAAAGAAAATTATTTTCAACCCAGAATTTCATATCTAGCCAAACTATGCTTTATAAGTGAAGGAGAAATAAAATCCTTTCCAGATAAGCAAATGCCAAGGGATTTTGTTACCACCAGGCCTGCTCTGCAAGAGCTCCTGAAAGAAGTACTAAATGCGGAAAGGAAAAACCAGTACCAGCCACTGTAAAAACACATCAAAATATGAAGACCAATGACATTACTAGTATATCAACTAGTATGCAAACAGTATCAACTAGTGTGCAAAATAACCAAACAGCAGCATGATGACAGGTTCAAATTCACACACAAATATACTAATCTTAAATGTAAATGAGCTAAATGCCCCAATTAAGAGACACAGACCGACAAATTGGATAAGGAATCAAGACCCATCAGTGTGCTGTATTCAGGAGATCCATCTTATGTGCAAAGATATACATGGGCTCAAAAAAGGGACGGAGGAAAATGTACCAAGCAAGCAGAAAGAAAAAAAGGGGAGGGGAGTTGCAATCCTAGTTTCTGACAAAAAAGACTTTAAACCAACAAAGATCAAAAAAGACAAAGGAGGTCATTAAACAATGTTAAAGGGATCAATTCAACAAGAAGAGCTCACTATTCTAAATATATATGCATCCAATTCCCACACAAATAGTGGGAGATTTTAACACCCCACTGTCAGTATTAGAAAGATGAGCAAATCAGAAAATTAATAAGGATATTCAGGACTTGAACTCAACTCTGGATCAAGCAGACCTAGTAGACACCTACAGAACTCTCTACCCCAAATCAACATAATATACATCCTTCTTATTGCCACATGGCACTTATTCCAAAATCTACCACACAATTGGAAGTAAAAGACTCCTCAGCAAATGCAAAAGAATGGAAATCATAACAAACACTCTCTCAGACCACAGTGCAATCAAATTAGAACTCAGGATTAAGGAACTCACTCAAAACCACACAATTTAATGGAAATTGAACAACCTGCTCCTGAATCACTCATGGTTAAATAATAAAATTAAGGCAGAAATGAAGAAGTCCTTTGAAACCAGTGAGAACAAAGAGAAAACTTTCCAGAATCTCTTAGCTAAAGCAGTATTAAGAGATGAGCATTTATAGCACTAAATGCTCATATCAGAAAACTAGAAAGATCTCAAATCAACAACCTAACATCACAATTAAAAGAGCTAGAGAGGCAAGACCAAACTAATCCAAAAGCTAGCACAAGACAGGAAATAACTAAGATCAGAGCAGCATTGAAAGAGATGGAAACACAAAAACCTTCCAAAAAATCAATGAATCCAGGAGCTAGTTTTTTGAAAAAATTAACAAAATAGACCTCTAGCCATACTAATATGAAGAGAGAGAAAAATCAAATAGACACAATAAAAAGTGATAAAGGGGATATCACCACTGACCCCACAGAAATACAAACTACCATCAGAGAATACTATAAACACCTCTACTCAAATAAACCAGAAAATCTAGATGAAATGGATATATTCCTGGATGCATACATCCTACCAAGACTAAGACTAAATCAAGAAAAAGTTGAATCCCTGAATAGACCAATAATGATTTCTGAAATTGAGGCAGTAATCAATAGCCTAACAAACAAAAAAAGCCCAGGACCAGACAAATTCACAGCTGAATTCTACCAGAAATACAAAGAGGAGCTGGTACCATTACTTCTGAAAATATTCCAAACAATTGAAAAAAAAATGACTCCTTCTTAACTCATTTTATGAAACCAGCATCACCCTGATACCAAAATCGGGAAGAGACACAACAAAAAAAGAAAATTCAGGCCAACATCCCTGATGAACATTGATGTGAAAATCCTCAATAAAATACTGGCAAACTGAATCAGCCTCAGCCTCAGCTCTCAGATGCAAGGCTAGTTCAACATATGTAAAGCAATAAACACAATTCATCACATAAACAAAACCAAAGATCATTCACATGATTATCTCAATAGACACAGAAAAATCATCATTCAACATCCCTTCATGTTAAAGAAACTCTCAATAAACTACGTATTGATGGAACCGCCGCAAAATAATAAGAGCTATTTATGACAAACCCCACAGCCAATATATTGAATGGGCAAAAGCTGGGCACATTCCCTTTGAAAACCAGTACAGGATAAGGATGCCCTCTCTCACCACTCCTATTCAACATAGTATTGGAAGTTCTGGTTAGGGCAACTAGGCAAGAGAAAGAAATAAAGGGTATTCAAACAGGAAAAGAGAAAGTCAAACTGTCTCTGCTTGCAAATGACATGGTCCTATATCTACATCTTATTTATTCTCTTTATTTTTTGTACTCATTAGCCTCCCCCCAAGTTCTCCCCCAATCGCCTTCTACCTTTTCCAGCCTCTGGTAACCATCCTTCTACTCTCTATCTCCATGAGTTCAATTGTTTTAATTTTTAGCTCCCACAAATAATTGAGAACATGTGAAGCATGTCTTTCTGTGTCCAGTTTATTTCACTTAATATAATGACCTCCAGTTCCATGCACATAATTAATTGCAAATGACAGGATCTTACTACTTTTTCTTTGTTGTTTGTTTTCTCACTCTGTCACCAGGCTGGAGTGTGGTGGCAAGATCTTGGCTCACTGCAACTTCTGCCTCCTGGGTTCAAGCAATTCTCCTGCCTCAGCCTCCTGAGGAGCCAGGACTACAGGCACCCATCACCATGCCTGGCTAATTTTTGTATTTTTAGTAGAGAGGGGGTTTCACCATGTTGGCCAGGCTGGTCTTGAACTCCAGACCTCATGATCCACTCACTTCAGCCTCCCAAAGTGCAGGGATTACAGGCGTGAGCCACTGTACCTAGCCTACATATGAACTACATTTTCTTTATCCATTCATCTGTTGATGGACACTTAGGTTATTTCCAAATGTGAGTTCCTGTGAATAGTGCAACAGTAAAAATGAAAGTGCAGATATCTCTTCAATATACTGATTTTCTCTTTTGAGTATCTACCTAGGAGTGGAATTGTTGGATCATCAGGTAGCTCTATTTTTAGTTTGAGTAACCTCTGAACTGCTTTCCATGGTGGTTGTACTAATTTATATTCTCAGCAACAATGTACAAGTGTTCCCTTTTCTCCATATCTTCACCAGCATTTGTTATTGCCTGACTTTCAGATACAAGCTCTTTTAACTGGAATGAGATATATCTCATTGTAGTTTTTATTTGCATTTCTCTGGTGATCAATGATATTGAGCACCTTTCCATATACCTGTTTGCTATTTGTGTGTCTTCTTTTGAGACATGTCTATTCAGATCTTTTGCCCATTATTTTTATTGAATTGTTATATGTTTTCTTATACAGTTGTTTGAGCTCCTTATATATTCTGATTATTAATCCTTTGTCACATGCATAGTTTGCAAATATTTTCTCCCATTCTGTGGGTTGTCTCTTCAGTTTGTTGATTGTTTCTTTTGTTATGCAGAAGCTTTTTTTTTTTTCTTTTCTTTTTTTGCCATACACTGTCACTCTTAGGATATGCAGAAGCTTTTTAACTTGTGATCCCATTTGTCCAGTGTTTCCTTGGTTGTCTGTGCCTGTGGGGTATTACTCCACAAATATTTGCCTAGACCAATGTACTGAAGAGTTTCCTCAATGTTTTCTTGTAGTAATTTCATAGTTTGAGGTCTTAGATTTAAGACTTTAATTCATTCTGATGTGATTTGTGTATATGGTGAGAGGTAGGGGTCTAGTTTCATTCTTTTGTATATGGATACCCAGTTTTCCTGGAATCATTTATTAAAGTAACTGTCCTTTTCCCAATGTATGTTCTTGGTACCTTCATCAAAAATGTTTTTAGTGTAGATGTGTGGATTTATCTCTGGGTTCTCTATTCTGTCCCACTGATCTATGTGTTTGTTTTTATGCAAGTACCATGCTGTTTGGTTACTGTAGTTCTGTAGTATAATTTGAAGTCAGCTAATGTATTTCTCCAGTTTCGCCCTTTTCACTTAAAATAGCTTTGAATATGCCAGGCCTTTCGTGATTCCATATAAATTTCAGGATTGTTTTTTCTATTTCTGTAAAGAATGTCATTGGTATTTTGACAGGAATTGCATTAAATCTGTAGATTGCTTTAGGCAGTATGGATATTTTTATAATACTGATTCTACCAATCCATGAACATGGAATATCTTTCCATTTTTTTGTGTTTCTTCTTCCATTTCTTTCATCAATGATTTTTGTTTTTTAATGTAGAGATATTTCACTTCTTTGGTTAATTCCTAGGAATTTTATTTTAGTTGTAGCTATTATAAATAAAAGTGGAAATCCTTGCCCTGTTCCAGATCTTACAGAAAAGGCTTTCAGTTTTTCTCCATGCATGAAACTAGCTATGATCTGTTTTACATGGCTTCATTATGTTGAGGTATGTTCCTTCTATACCTAGTTTTTTGAGAGTTTTTATCATAAAGAGATGGTGAATGTTATCAAATGCTTTTTCAGCATCAATTGAAATGATCATATGGTTTTTGTCCTTCATTCTGTTGATATAATGTATCATATAATTGATCTGATGATCAATAGATATGATGTATCATACAATTGTACAATTGACTGTGTGTTTTCAAATAGCCTATCTTTCAGCTCACTAATTCTTTTTTCTGCTTGATCAATTCTGCTATTAAAATACTTTCGGGCATTCTTTAGGATGCATTAAACGGCATTTTTGAACTCCAGAATTTCTGCTCAATTCTTTTTATTTTTAATTATTTCAATCTCTTTGTTAAATTTATCTGATAAAATACCAAATTGCTTCTGTGTTATCTTGAATTTCTTTGTGTTTCCTCAAAACAGCTTATTTGAATTCTCTGTCTGAAAGGTCACATATCTCTGTTTCTCCAGAATTGGTCCCTGATGCCTTATTTAATTTATATTGTGAGGTCATGTTTTCCTGGATGATCTTGTAGATGTTCATTGGTGTTTGGCCATTAAAGAGATGGGTGTTTATTGTAGTCTTCATAGTCTGGGTTTGTCTATACCCATCCTTCTTGGGAAGGCTTTCCAGGTATTTAATAGGACTTATGTATTAGAAATAAGCTTTATCTGCATTAGGGGGAACCCCAAGCCCAATAACAGTATGGTTCTTGCAGACTCGTATGGGGTACCACATTGGTAGTCTTGGCTATGATCTAGAAGATCTCTGTATTACCAGGCAGAGACTCTTGTTCTGTTCCCTTACTTTCTCTCAAACAAACAGAGTCTCTGTCTCTGTTCTAAGTTACCTGGAGCTGGCAGCAGGGTGACACAAGCACCCCTGCGGCCACCACCACTGAGGCTGTGCTGGGTCAGACCTGAAGCCAGCACAGCTGTGGATTTCACCCAAGGCCTAATGTAACCACTACCTAGCAACCACCTATGTTTACTCATGGCCCTGGCCTCTATAATCAGCAAGTGGTAAAGTCAGCCAGGCTTGTGTCCTTGCTGCAGGGTGATGAGATCCCCCAGGTCCTGGGCAGGTCCAGAGGTGCCATCTAGGAGCCAGGGACTAGAGTCAAAACCTTAGAAGTCTATTATACTATGGTTGTGCTGGCACTCAAACCACAAGACACAGTCCTTCTCACTCTTCCCTTCCCTTATAACAAGGAGAGGAGCCTCATCCCATGGCTACCACTCCCACAGGAAAAAGGGGAGTACAGCCAGGCTACCACTGCTTTTCTCTTAAGGTCCAAAATGTCTTTGGTCAGCGTGTGGTGAATGCTGCCTATCCTGGTATTCACTATTCAGGGAAGTGGGCTCACTCCCCTCTGTCCCAGGGCAGGTACAGAAAATGTCATCCAAGATCCAAGGACTGGAACTAGGTGCTCTACCCACTGTGGCCAAGCTGATACCTAAGGTACAAGATAAATATCTCTTTACTTTTGTTTCCGCTTTCTTCAAGCAGAAGGAGTCTCTCTGTATAGCCAATCACAGGTGGGAATGTGTTGAGTTTCATGTGAGGCCATCAAGTCTCACAGTCTCACCCAAGGCCTATAGCATAGTATCTGGGTATTGCTGCTGGTTATTCAGGGACCAAGGGCTCTTTAGTCAGCAGGTGGCAAATCCTGCCTGGACTGGGTTCTTCTCTTCAAGACAGCAGGTTCCCTTCTGGCCGAGGGTGTATCTAGAAATATCATCTGGGAGCCAGGGCCTGGAAAGGGGGCCTCATGACTCTGACCGGTGCCCCATCCTACTGTGGCTGAGCTAGTATCCAAGATGAAAGAGGCTTTTTTACCCTTCCCTCTCCTGTCTTCAAGTGGAAGGAAGGAGCCTCTTTTGGAGCCACAATCTGTAAAGCCTGGGGATGGGGAAAGAGTGATGCCAGCACTCCCTTAGCCACCCCTGGCTGTTGTCTCAGTAGATCATGTGCCCTCCAAGTCCACTGGCTCTGAGCCCAGTTCAGTCATCAGACTCACCTAGGAGTTATAGTCCTTGTGGTCTAGACTGCATTTCAAATTTATTTAGGGCCCCAGAGTACTTAAGCCTGTGGTGGTGAGGCTTGCCAGAACTCAAGTTCCAACCACTGGGATGCACAATTTTCTTTCATGGGTGAGGTTGATTTTAATACTCCCTCTGTGAACAGACATCAGCTGAGTTCAGCCCAGCTTTGCTTGCTGTTATGACAGGGCAGCACTGAGTTCAATGCATTTGCTGCACTCACCCTCTCCCAAATGCATGGATTCTCTCTCACACCATGCAGCTGCTACTGGAGGGTGGGGAAAAGGTGGTGTTGGCAATTCAAGACTCTTTCCCACCTTCTTCAATGTCTCTTTGAGCAATATGAAGTTAAAACCAGGTACTGTGAGTGCTCACCTGGTTTTTGGTTCTTATGAAGGTTCTTTTTTATGTTTAGATAGTGGTTAAATCAGTGTCCTTTCTGAGGGAATGCTCAGTATAGCCCTCTATTTGGTCATCTTGCTCTGTCCCTCCTACATCCTAGATATTGAAAGAAGTCTTAGAGGTTATAATGAAGCTCAAATGAAAATCTTTGAAATATCATAGAGAAAATAAAAAGTATCTGAGGAATCAAGCTGAACAAAAGCCCCAACTTTCAGACAGAGAAAAATGATATGAAGTCTACGGACTGTCTTGTAAAAAGGGACTCCTCACCTTGGGATGTGTGACTACAGTGGTTCTCAGCCCAGGCTGTTAGGCCAGTATACAAGTGGCAGTTATCTTCTAGGTGATTCCAAGTTTAGCCAGAGTTAAGAACAACTGTGTTACTAGCATAGCTTAGATGACCACCTACCAGAAGATACAGAAGCCTCTCAGGTACCTTCAAATTCCACTATTCCATATCCTATAAAAAGTAAGTCCTAAATTTTGTGATACAGAATCTATAAGTAGCATGTGTAATGAAAAACACAGTATCTGGACTCAAAAGACTCTGAGTTTCCATCTCATTGTGTTACCACTAGGAGGAAATGACCCAACATGAGAAGGCTTATTACTAAAATTTTGGTAGCCTAATCTCACATCCATTATAGGCAGGTCACAAAAGGATGGATACAAGTACATTGGAAAAAGCATAAGCTTTGAAGACAAATGTTTCCTCTGTTATTTATCAGCTGTGTATCCTCAGGCAACTTATTTAAATTCTCTGAGCTTGAATTCATCATCTATAAATTCAAAATAGTAATACCTATCTTGCAGATGGACTGACTACATAATTTGTGGGGCCCAGTACAAAATGAAAAACATGGAGCCCCTTGTTCAAAAATTACTCATGATGTCAGCAGCTGAACACTAAACCAAGCAGGCAGCCTTTGCAAGCCAGAGGCCTTGTGCATATGCACAGTTTGCACACCTATGAAGCTAGCCTGGCTTTCAGACTTGCAAAGAGTAAAGACAATATAATATAAAAACCCATCATTGCGTTTGTGTAAGTATTCAAAGGCATCTATTATTAGGATCCTTCTTTCCATTTTAACATCTCTTTTGTCATTAAAATAAAAAAGAATGGCTGAATATACAAATAAATGGCTCCTGGAAATATCTGACAGAATAAAAACTGAAACTGACTTTTAAGATGCAAAGTAATAGTTAACATTTTTCACTCAGAACTAGCACCAAAACACTGTAGACCCTCTGGGAAAGTTAATCAGAATTGCAAAGAACAGATATCACAAATTTACTAAAATGCCTCCCAGCTTAGGCTGACAGCTCAGTATAAGAAGAGCAATTGATTTTAGGCTAACAGACATCCATAAAAAGAGTAAATATATTTAAATGTGTTTTTTAATTTCTAAAGAAAAAATACATTAACCATTCTCAGTACACATTTATTCAGTAGCTGCCACGGTGCTGGGCCAGCAAGACCAGTGAAACTGAGTTATGGCCTTCAGACTGTTTACAACCTCCCCAAACAGGCAGAGTTAACATAATTAACCACCATCCAGGCTACCATCATTGCTAGTTAGGGTGACTCCAACACACACATCCAATTCTGCTCCCTTCCAATTCATTCTCCACCCTGTGACCAGATTAATTTTTCCAAAACCTGTCACTCAGGTTGAGCATGGTGGCTCATACCTGTAACCCCCGCACTTTGAGAGGCCAAGGCGGGTGGAACCCCTGAGGACGAGAGTTTGAGATCAGCCTGGCCAACATGGTGAAACCCTGTCTCTACTAAAAATAGCAAAAATTAGCCAGGCATGGTGGCGGGCACCTATAATCCCAGCTATGCAGGAGGCTGAGGCAGGAGAATCACCTGAATGGGAGGCTGAGGTTGCAGTGAGCCAAGATCTCACCACTGTATTCCAGCCTGGGCAAAAAGAGCAAAACTTCATCTCAAAAATTAATTAATTAAAATTAAGACTAAAAAACCTGTCACTCACCTGGTTAAAATCTTTCTGTGGCTGCCCATTGACCTGAGAATGACATTCAAATGACTTTATATGTCAGATAAAGCCCTTCACCATTCGGCCTCTTGACCCTCTCCACTCCCATTTGCACTTATCAGTATATTGTCCCTACTCCTCTCAGTTCCAAAGACATGTTAATCTCTGCTAATTCAGGCCCTCAGAGAAGCAGATCTAAGATGAGAGTGGATGTCTGTACTAGTCAGGATTCTTCTGAGAAACAGAAGCAGTAGAATATATAGATTTCCATACAGATATGGATAAGAGGATATCTATTATAAGAACTGGCTCACATGATTATGGAGGCAGAGAAATCCCATGCTCTGCCATCTGCAAGCTAGAGTACCAGGAAAGCTGATGGTGTAATTCAGTCTGAGTCCAAAGGTCTGAGAACCAGAGCAGCCAATGGTATAACTCCCAGTCCAGGTTCGAAGGCTCAGGAACCAGGATCACCTATGTCTAAGGACAAGAGGAAATGGATGTCCAAGATGGGGAAGAAGAGAGAATAAATTCACCCTTCCTCTACCGATGGATTGGATGATACCCATACTCAATGATGAGGACAATCTTTGCTCAGTCTACCAACTCAAATGCTAACCTCTTCAAGAAATACCCTCACAGACACTTCCAAAAATCGTGTTTTACCAGCTATCTGGATAGCCCTTAGGTCAATCAAGTTGATACATAAAATTAACCATTACAATGTGCAAGAGATTTATTGAGTGTCAAGGAAAAATGAGAGGAAGCCAAAGTAGGCAGGGGGAGATTTCAGACTGCAATGTATGTCTGATACCTATGAAAGGATAGGGAGAAGGACATAAAATTGGGTAGGAAGAGTTTCAGGCTGCAAGAAAATTTAAAGTGACCACCAGGCTGGTGGGAAGTCCTTGAGCCAAAGTCTGACATTAGAGGAGTCCCATTTCTCACAGAGATGAATCTGTACCAGTAGCTTCTCAGGGCCCAGTGACTGTCTGGGAGCAGTCCAGGGCATATGTGGCCACGGTGTAAACTCAGCTGTGGATCAGAGGTAGAACAATGGGGCTATCAGTCAACTGTGCTTCCCACAGCAGGAGACATAGTTGGTGCACTTTCATGACCACTAAATTCCACAGATTATAACTCATAGATCTACTTCTCTAAGCAGGTTTGAGGAGCAGCTCATCTATGGTTCCCAGGAAGGAAAATTTAAGAGGCAGGTTAGAAAGATGAATTATAGTTGCCACCCTTGTAGTTGATCTCAGTGTCACAACAGACACTCATCCTTGCTCTCCTCTATTCATTTTACGTTCCCTTCACCCTTAGATGTCTTATCTAGTAGAGAGAAGAGCCTTCAGACCATGATGCAGGTCTGATATCTGTGAAAGGGGCAGGAGGAGATTAGCTAGAAAATTCTCAGACTGCAGAGCAGTTCTATGGAAGTCTCAGCTAGGAGGACGGACGTTACCTGAACCAAAGTTGCCCACAGGAGGAGCCATGCGTCCTGTGGAACTGGCCTGCTTTAGTAGCCCCACCATGCTCAGTCATTGTCTGGGAGCCAACTGGAAATGTATGGCCTTGGTGTGAACTCAGTAGTGGATTCAGAAGAGGTACAGCTGAGGCTGTCAGCCAGTTCTGCTCCCTGTAGCTGGAGATCCAAGTGGTGCATTTTCATGGCTTCCATCATTCGATTGTCAAATCAGACTCACAAGAATCAGAGCTCTTACTCAATATCAAGAATCATTAATTTCAACGGCACAAGGCACAGGCAAAGCAGAAAGAGGTGCAGACCTCCAACACAGCTCATCATGCCCTTTCTTGCAGCATTAGGGTCCACTCTGCCACAGATTAACATATGAGATCTCTAACTTGTATACACAATCACTTCACTTAGACATCTGCTGCTGATCCTTTCCCTCGAGCTATTCTCTGTGCCTGATATGCACATCCTCTTGCTTATTCAAACACCACCGTTTTATTTTTTGAGCTTCAATTTAAACATCACTTCCTTTTATGACTTCCCAAACTAGGTTATTTGTCTCTGTTGTTTATATCATCATTTATATATCATCATTTATAATATCATTTATATATCATCATTTATAATAATTGTTCATCTTGTTTTATCTGTCTCCTTCACAAGAATACAAGCTGAAAGAGAAAAAGAAAGAAATGTTCTATAGCATCCACCACTAGACTATGAGAGAGAGAAAAGAGAATCTGTCTTCTTCATCATGATATATCCAATGACTATCACACTAGTGGCATATGGTTAAGATTTAGTAAATATTCACTGAATTAATTATAGACTAGGTTCAATGGAAGCAGAGAGGAAGGATATATTGATTGTGTCTGGAAGGGAAATGGGAGTAAGTATTCACCAAGACCCATAAAATATTAAGACTGAATTGAGGCTGGTGACAGGCTCTGATTCACACGAAACGTGACTTCCAACCTAGTCTTCTCTGCGTTTGGTTGATAATGGCAGATAAACAAGACAGAAAGAACACAGAAGAAGGGAAAATGTTTAAAGGCCTAAATTCTGGGAAGCAAATTATGATTTTAGAGGTGATTTTTTTTTTCAATTTCCAAGAACGCAGGACAAGATAAGGGGAGGAAGCAAAGGACAAAACTGCCAAAAAGAATGTAAGGTTTTGTCTGGTAAGTCCCTTTGTCTTTCCTTTACATAAGCATTTAGTAAATGAATGATTTTAGCCAGAGGAGCAATATTACTTCCCATTCCCTCTTCTGAGAGTTCCTTCTCCATCAAAATAGCCCATCAGCAATGAAATCGTAATAGCCAGAGTCTCATCTTTTTAAAGTTAGATTTACAGATCCTATCATGACCATTAGGAACATTACTTATCTAAGCAAAACAGGAAACAAATAGACTGCCCAGGGCACACATCTCTGATAAGGTACAGCCTCTAGTACCACAGTAGAGAAGCCATTAAGAATCCCAAATGGCTTCCCAATTCATTTACATACACATGACAGCAGGAATTCCCTGATTCCAACTTTGCCTACTCTCTTAAAATAAATTGCTATAGTCTCCAAGCCCACTTCACATCTGCTTCGTTGTGAAGAAAAGAAATGCATTCACAGCACTCTCTTTTGTGGAAGAGTTCTAGAAATAAATACAGAGAGGAAGAAGGTTTTATGACTTTATCCCTCTGCTATCATACCTAGTTCCTTCTCTCCCATTCCAAGTCTTTCCAGGCTGTGCTCACCTGAACGTCAGACATGTCAAAGGAGATAGCCCTAGAAGTCCAAGTCAAAGCAGCCTTAGGCACGAGCAACATTGATGGTCATCTGCATGGTGTGAGACCCAGAGAAAAACTTCTCGCCTCCAGAAATTCTCTCTCTCTCTCTCTCTCTCTCTCTCTCTCTCTCTCTCTCTCTCTCTCTCTCACACACACACACACACACACACACACACACACACACACACACACGTTTGTATTTGCATTAAGACTGAAAATTCTATTCTCACAATTTCATTCTAAAAGAGAAAGTTGTCAAGGGAAGTCATAGTCTTGGATGGCAACAGGACTCATCTGTGGTCACTTTTCCTTATCTGCAAATGAGCTTTCCTGATGGTATACCCTCTTCTCCAATGTGAGGTTTACTTGCCTTCAGATAAGAAACAGAGTTTGTCTGGATCACAAAGTTGGAAGAAGGCAGTCATTTCTATTAGCTTGCAGCTGTTCTCCACCAGCCTTTCCTAGAGAACAGGGCTTCTGACCTGTGAGGAAGGTGCCATTTGTCCCCTTCACACAGATGAAGAAAGCCAGTAAGAAATCAATGCAGAAATGCCCACAATTGTTAAGTGTTTCAAATATACCTCTGAGGAGTTGCGTTTCATATCCAGCTGGTAAGTACTAGTTTCTCTGTCTGGGAAGGTCATGTTCCCACTTTTCATGTGGCCAGCTCCCTCATGTCCTTCAGATGTTAGTTCATCTGTCATCTTCTCAAGGAGGCCTTCCCTGGCGACCCAAACTAAAGTTGGTCTCTCTATTTTCTCTTACAATTCCTTATTCTTTTCCTTCATGGCACTTAGCATAGTTTGTAAGTATATGTTCTCTTTTGTTTGCTTATATTCTGTCTGTACACTACTAGACCATTAAACTCCATGAAGGCAGAGATCATCTCTCTGCTCAGTACCCAGTAGAATAGCCCTGTGGATAACAGGTGTTAAATAAACACTGCCCAAATAAATGACTGGCGGAGTTGAATTTCTAATCCAAATTGCATGATCATTACCACTTTGCAAACTGCCTTCTGTAAATATGTACCTAATTGCCACTTGAAACCTGGAGCCTATTAGCCAATGTAAAACTTTCCTAAACAATTTAAAGATTTCTTCCAATGGCAATAAATGTGCTTGTGCAAAGTTTCTGCCTCTCTTGCTTCCTCCCCATCAAGCTCCAGAGTCCCTGGAGTTGGCGATCAGCTCAGCAACCTCCAAAAGGTATTCTCTAGGCCATTCTCATTTGTACTTCATAGCCTCCCACCACCACCCTTGAGGTTAAAACCATCTGATTCCAGCAGCTGATAAGTGTTTAGTGTCTGTGTTTATTCATTTATCTTGAAAGGTGACATGAATTTTCTGGAGCTTATCTAGAAAGACAGCTGTCTCCTCTCCCTGCCTAAGAAAGGGAGAGAAACTTTTTCTCTCTAATATAAACAAATTCTCCTTGGGAAAAGAATGGAATGATCCCAAGTTCTTATCCTTCATAATGTCAATAAACATCTCCAGGAGGAAGACAAACATCTTCAGTTCACAGCCCCTGGAACGTCTCTGTGGTCCTGAGTTTCACCCCTCTTCTAAAATGAAAACACTATATTAGTCCAGTTTCATGCTGCTGGTAAAGACATACCCCAACTGGATAATTTAAAAAGGAAAAGAGGTTTAATGGCTCACAGTTCCACATGGCTGGGGAGACCTCACAATCATGGTGGAAGGTGAAAGGCACATCTTACATGGCGGCAGGGAAAAGAGAATTTGTGCAGGGAAACTTCCCTTTATAAAACCATCAGACCTCATGAGACTTATTCACTACCATGAGAATAGCATGGGAAAGACCTGCCCCCATGATTCAATTACCTCCCATCGGGTCCCTCCCATGACACATGGGACTTGTGGGAGCTACAATTCAAGATGAGATTTGGGTGAGGACATAATCCAACCATATCACTTATCTTCAGGAAGGTAAACCTCTCAGGATGGTCTCTCACTATCTAATCACCCTTTAAATACCAAAACTTGTCCTTTGACCCATATGCCAGGTTTTGGTGCTCAGAAAGCCCTAACCATATAGAAACAAAATATTTCTGCACAGCCCCACACTACCCTGGTCCTCCTCAAGCTGCCATCTTCCAGTTTTCTGTTCATCTTCCCACTTTCATCAGCAACTTTAGATATTAGCTCTTGAATCTCCTCTGAGTTCTACCATCATCCTCTTGAATCTTCTCTAAGTTCTGTCACATTCTAACACCCATGTGGACAAATGTCGAAGAGGTGGACAAGCCTGATATTCAACAAACTGAGATAACTAACAATGATGGGTGTATCAGTCAAGATCAAGTCTGATAAAAAGAAGCCATTAGATGCATTCCAAGCATGGAGGATTTAATACAAGGAATTCGAGGCAGCTGGAAAAGTTGGGGGAATGAAACTCAGGAAGCTCATTGCTAAAATCTTCAGCCTATAGCACGGACTTGAATGCATTATAAGAAGTTCACTAAGAAGTTGCCTCAAACTTCATATTTTCCTCTGCCCTCAGAGATTCCTGGAGGAAAAATGGCCTCTCCTCCTCCACCTTTTACTTTCCTCTCACTGGCAGACTCTTAACCTAGCTTCAGGTAAGAAGAGGGAAGAAAATTCTAGGAACTTCACTTCTCTGCCCTGCTGAAGACACCACCCATAGGGATAGACTTGATTGCAATCTGACAATAGGCAGTCCAGCAAAAAGGGTAGAGACATGGTCTTTCTCTGTTTATTCTCCTACCTAAAAGCATTTCTGGGCCATATGTGGTGACTCATACCTGTAATCACAACACTTTGGGAAGCCAAGGCAGGAGGATCACTTGAGCTGAGCAATTCAAGGGCAGCATGGGCAGCATAGTGAGACCCCATCTCTACAAAAATAAATAAATAAATAAACAAAATTAACCAAGCCTGGTGGCATGCACCTGTGATCCCAGCTAGGGAGGCTGAGGCAGGAGAATCACTTGAGCCTAGGAGGTGAAGGGTGCAGTGAGCCAAGATCATGCCACTGAGCTCCAGCCTGGGAGACAGAGCTAGACCCTGTCTCAAAGAAAAAAAAAAAACATTTCTAATGGAAAATACTTTCACCCATGGTTTTTGCTTTTCCTCATTTCAAACGATGGCCTCTGGGAGCCATTTCCTGGAGGGAAATGATTTCATTACATATTTGGTACTTCTGATCAGAAAGTTCTCAGCATTCTTTCCAGCAACAATAAACATTCATACATGATAATACCCCCAAACCATCTTTGAAATATTAAATTAAAATACTGAATATAAATTCACGAATGGAACAGAGCAGCTGTTTGAATCTTCGCAGAAATGGTTCCATTGCAGCACTTTCAGGAAGCCCATTCTGGACCATTTCATTTGGGAAGAGTTGCCCCTAAAATCATGAAATTCAAACCATGAATATCAAATATCCTTTGATGTTTTAGGTTTTCATGATTGAAAAATTCTGTGCTTTTTCTGCTACATTAAATAAAAATGAAAAAGTAAAATGGTTGAATGGATGGTGCATGAAATCTCTTTTAACTCAGCATGAACCCACAGAAACGAAGAAATATCAAAAGTTCATCGGTTTTAAAAAGGACCAAACTCATTAATGAGAAAAGAAAAAGTCTAACTAACTTGAAATTAACCTTTCAGGTCTTGCAAGATAGAAACACACTATATGGTCTGCTTTCCAAACTTAGTATTTACCACAATAAATTTTTAAAATCAAAGTATGAAAAGTATACCATAAAAGATGGATGGTGCCTTCCTATAGTGTAGCACTTACTAAACAATGCCTGTGTCAAGGCTAAGAAAGCAATTAAAGAATGTGCCCTGGAGGCAGATGATAGTGAATAAAAGTACAGCTGTTCCATGGGAGACAAAAAATAGATCAGTAATCAACTATCAGATAACCTGATATAATTGGAAAACTGAAGCTAAAGAGACAATCTAAAGTGTGAAGAGCCCTCTAATTTATAATCCATGTGTCTGGCTGGCCAAAGAAAGGAATTGCCCTACATGAACCTATCTTCTCCCTGTTCCCCCAAAGAGGTGGTGGCCACTTCTATTTCAGAACAGTAATTGAAATTCTTTTCTGCACTTCTCACCTGTCTCTGGTCCTCGGTGAAGAGAGTTCCTCTTTTTCTGAATGAGAATGGTCATTGTCAAAAGCACCTGACAGATACATCATTCCATTCAACAAGTAAATGTTGGCTCCTCACATTATACCAGGCCCCATGCTAGGTTTTGAGGTACAAGTCAAACAAAACAGAGTCTTATTTCATAGAGCAGATGAGAATAGAGAACCCAAATTATTGCCTATCCAGAATCCTGCCCTTCTTTGGGAATAGTAACTTTTCACCAACGTCTGGACAGTGCTGGGTATTGCCATGTTCCACTTTATCCCACACCCTCTTGGCAGAGTTGACTGATCCAGGGTAGGCACCCCACCCAACCCAAACCAACCCAAGACACTGCCCTGACTTTTCTAACTGAAAGTGGAAAGTCAGTCCCTTTCTGAGAACAGGCATTATCACGTGCAACGCTCTTGAGCTATCAGTAGCCGTGTTTCCCACCACACTCAGGAAAGCTCCTCAGAGAAAACAAAAGTAACTACAGTAAAACTGGGAAAAATTAGGCAAAAAAAAACATGCTCTTATGAAACCTCAGTATGTTTTAGATGTCTGGAGAGAGAGAGAGAGAGAGAGAGTGTATGCACGCACATGTGTATGTATGAAGAGAGTCTGGAAGAATGGAATAGTTAAAAATCGGCTTGGAGTAGGACCTGAAAGTCCTTATAAGGTAGGCTAGGACTTGCTTCATCCTAATGAAAAGTGAAGGGGTTCCTTAAAAGATTTCAGTCACAGAGTCGTACATCTCTTAATTCCAAACTCTCCAAGATTTAGCTCTAGAATAAAATCGTCTCAGCTAAACAAGCAGTGCTTGGTGGTCCCTTTCTTTCTCCCCGCCACACCCACCCCTGGTACTGAGATCCCTTTTTTATAGCCTGGCTCAGGAATAGATATTACCTCTTTTCCTTATACCCTAAGTGAGCCTTTGAAGATAACTAACTTTATTCTAAGGTATAATAAAAGGGAATTCAACATGAAGAATGTTGAAAGACTGGAATCATGGTCAGCTGGGCATGTCATTATCAGGTTTCAAATATTTCTGTAGAAGATCTGATCCCGGGTCTCACAGGTGCTGTTCTGCCACACATGCCATCTGAGATACCTGCCTTGGAGACCAAAGAAGTGTCATGCAGCTCCACTTCCTGGGTTAGCAAAAAAAAAAAAAAAAAAGAATTCAACCCACCACTGCTGCCAAACTTCAACATTTTCACGGGCAAGAACAAGTGAGCCACATTTCCACTGTGCCATCCACTAAGGCATTCCATCTTTCTTTGATTCTAATTTGAGAGTTCCACTTCTTCCTTGTGTAACTGATATCAGTAAGACCTTAAACATCAAGTGGGAATATTTTAATCCACATATACAGAGAGTGTAATGACTATTGTATGTTATTTAACAAAAACTATTCATATAAAATATTAGAATCCTAGTTCTTATCAGGGGAGGAAACTTTAGGTGTAAACTGACAAAGATCTAATCTCATGATGATGAGAAGCAAATCTCATGAATGATGAGAATGAATAAGAAATACATTTGAGACATATCTAAGGGATATAATTAACAGAACTTGGTAATGAATGAAATAAAAAAGAGAAAGTGGTCGGAATGATTCCCAAATGTTTGGCTTTAAAAAACTAGATGATCTCAAACTCCTGACCTCAGGTGATCTGCCCACCTCAGCCTCCCAAAGTGCTGGGATTACAGGTGTGAGCCACCTGGCTAACATGGTGAAACCTCGACTCTACTAAAAATACAAAAATTAGCCAGGCATGGTGGTGGGTGCCTGTAATCCCAGCTACTCAGGAGGCTGAGGCAGCAGAATTGCTTGAACCCAGGAGGCAGAGGTTGCAGTGAGCCAAAATCACACCACTGCACTCTAGCCTGAGTGACAGAGCAAGACTCCATCTCAAAAAAAAAAAAAAAAAAACTGGATAGATAATAGGCCTATAAGCCAAGAGAAGAGAAAGAAAAAGCGAGGAAACTTGGAGGAGGAAATGAGTTCAATTTTCGACGTTTTATTCAAGCCTACTGCTTTACTAGGTAGTTGTAAAATGAATTATGAATAAGAGCTACAGCAATAAAGCCAATCCAATAAAGATTATCAAGAACACAAATGTAGTTCAACAATGTTAGGTGTATTCAACTTGCTGTAACAAGAGAGAGAACACACCACAAGAAATCTTGGGGCATCTAGATCAGGATTATAGGAAGAAACTCTGCAGGGCTGGGGCTTGTTCCTGATGATTTTTAAAGAGACTAGGAGAAATGGGGATCTTCACTGGAACTGAAAGGTGTCACAAAGTGAAAGCAATAGTAACTGGATGTATCAGTAGTCTGTTCAGAAGGCAGAAGGAATGGAGAAGAGCTTAAGAATCATTAGTAAAAAAGCAATAATCACTTAAAAGAAAGGGGCTGTTAAAGCATTTGACAGCTGCAATGAGACCTTGAAAGAAATAGTGTTTTCTGCTGTTAACTCAACATATGTGCCTATTATAATACATTAACTCTCTCAGTCTTGGGTATATATTTGCTTTTCTAGACCTTTAGCTGTCATCAGCTTAGGTTTGGCCAACTGTAGAAGGTTAGCTGTGCAGCTAAGGGTAAGATCCTTTGACTTACCTCGCTCTCATTGATCCACAACCCTAGTCTTCCATAGGGCAATTGCTTGCCAAAGTGCTTGCAAACATGGCTTCAACCCACTCACCCACCAGCTTCCTTTTTCCAAGTCAGGAAACCATTCCTATATAAAAATTCTGGGGCTGACATCTGAGGATGAAAAACATAGAACCTGAGAATACCCTAAAGAGATGGGTAGAGAAATAGAAGATAAAAGTATGTGGCGTTATGAATACAAAGGAAGAATGCCTTAAGAAGGAGGGGGCAGCCAACAAAACCAGATGCTGCAGAAATAAAAACCAGAAAATATCTACTGAATGAATCACTTGGGAAACCATCTGCAGAGTGGAGACAAAGCTAGATTTCTAAGGAATGTGAAGAAAAGAAGACTGCAAATGTAGACCACCCTGTCAAGCGCAATGCTGTGATACAAAGGAGAAAAAGCAGTAGTTACCATGGACACAAAAATCAAGAAAAAGTCTGTGTAGATATCTTCAGACAAAGCAGAGTTGAATATTTTTATACATTGAGAAAAAGATCTAATAGAGAAAAAAGATCTAATAGAGAAGGAGAGAGTGAAGATCCAGGGATGAGAGAATAATGAATGATGCAACTTCTAGAGGAGATGGGAGGAAGAGATCAGTGTGCAGGTGGGAGGCACATATCTTTGATTCCAAATGGAAGGGGGTAAAATATGGTATGGCTGTGGGCAGGTGGGAGGCCAGGAACAACTTGAAAGGATTTCCACTGGGTGACCTCTATTTTCCCAGTGGAAGAACAGGCCAGGTTATCTCTTAACAGTGAGGAACTTAGGTTTAAAATACTCAGGGAAATAAGATTATCAACATTTTATACATATTTTAATAGTAATAATAGTTATTTATTTATTGTCACAATCTTTTTTCAATATCACTGTCTTCCCCAAGATGCAAGATGCAAAAAATTAATTTTTTTATAGAAAACATGCTTATCATAAATAATTTTTAAAATTATTTTATATTTTATATGTGTATACACAAAAAGGGGAAATTTTGAAAAATACAAAAACCAAGTTAGCAGGGGCTACTATGGAGGGTGGAATTAGAAGATATTCTCCCTTGTAATTTTGTGCATTTTCATTTCATTTAAATTTCTTTTGATAACAAGTATCATTATTTTTTCTAACCTGAAAAAACAGACACCATTCTAATTTGAAGGAAAAAAAATAACTTTTAGTATTTGGTTCCTCGATTCAAAGTTAAATGCCTGCAGGATTTTATGACTCAGAGTTGGGGGATCCTAACTTTCCCAGGTCTCAAGATAGCCTCAGAGATTAAGGGGAAAAAAATGTAAAGAGAAAAGCATTCACTGGCTGAAGACAAAGTCTGTCTCCTTCACCAAACTTCAGTCAGGCTCCTCTGGGCCCTCTCCTCAACTAGGCCTTCACTTTGAACCTGATCCTGTGCTTGTCAGGCCTGCATTGCCCAGTCTTAGCAAGAATCCTGCCAAGTTTGTTTAGAGAGAATCCCCCATCCTTGATATCTGATCACCCTAGCCTGCCTTCAGCAAGAATTCTATTAAGTCAATTAAGCAAATATCTATCCCCCTACCCTTAAAAATTACTCCTAGTAATTTTTCAGCCACTGACTACCTCATTCTGCTCATTGGCTATAAATCCCCACTTGCTTTCTGTTGTTTTATTTTGTTTGTAGAGATGGGATTTCACCACATTGCCCAAGCTAATCTCAAACTCCTGGGTTCAAGTGATCTGCCCGCCTCAACCTCCCCAAAGTGGTAGGATTACAGGCACGAGCCACCACACCCAGGCCCCATTTGTCTTTATTGTATTTTATCCATATAGAGTTGAGCCTGATTTCTCTCCCCTATTGCAATAGAATCAACTCCTATTACAATAGTCTTCAACAAAGTCTTCCTCACCTTATTAACATGTGTCAGAATATTTTTTTCTTTAACCCTGATACACCTTTGTGGCACTATCAGTAGCTATCAGTGTCCCAGCCTCATATCTTTCTTCTCCACCACCGTTAGTACATGTCTTCTAACCTCACAGTCCTACCATGATTTCCATCATGGCTACAAAATGGCCATTACCAATCCAACCACCATAACTCATTCCAGATGGAAAAGGGGAAAGGCAAGAGGTGCTTGCAGGCTGAGTTAGCCCCCTTTCAAAGGTACTTTCCATGAAGCTTCCATTCAGTGACTTTGACCTGTACCCATTGGCCAGAATTAGTCACACGTGTGTCCACCACATCTGCAAAGGAGGCTGGGTAATGCAGTTTTTAGTTGGCACATTGCCTTCCCCATCAAAGAGATTTTGCCAGTAAGGACAATGAGGAGGCTGGTATTGAGTAGAAGACCAGCTTTCACTTCTTAATAATAAGGAATCTTTGAGTAAACCATATATATATAAATTATTTAGCTTTTCCTATAACTGAATTGGTGTTTCTCAGATTTCCCACCCATGCTCTAGATCATACAACCTTCACACCCCTGGTAATACTTTCAAGCTGGAAGCATACCAGAAGGTCACAAGACCCCAGGCCTTTTCTCCAGCAGTTCTCCTCCCCCAACTCACAGGTAGAAGCACCTCTCTGACTCAAGTATTCCTTAACTTGCCCTCCTGGCTCTTCCCCAAGGCTGCACTGCAAAAACTCCTGCTCCTGTTTTGCCATCTGGTTTACCTCCTTTTCTTTTCCCATTTTCCAGGTACATCTTTTTAAAATTATCTCCTTCAGGAATGACTGGAAATTTATATGAATACTGGCTGCAGCTTATATAAAATGGAAACTGAAAGTCTCACAGTTTCAGAACAACTTTATGGAAATGAACAAATGTCTCATAAGAGGAATATTACTGTAAATGCAAGACACGGCTTCAAACACAGATAGAGACAAGATACAGGAAGGAACAGAGAGGCAGAGAAAAAAAAAGAAACAGTCTGTTTCTCTCTCTAAGCCTTTCTGAAAGATCCTTATCTGCCACATACAATGTAGACAGACTTACGGGGAAAAAGTAGAAGCATAACGCTCTCAGAGGTTTCCTTTTCTGGGGAAAAAGTAGAAACATAACGCTCTCAGAGGTTTCCTTTTCCTTGTTAGATTGTTGGTTTCTTAAGAAGTGCCAGCGACTTGTGTATTCCAGCAAGCACCTAGAATTCTGGTGGAAATTTGGTACGTCCTAAGCAATGATCCTTCCTGACATAAACGATACATGTTGAAATACTAACATGAGAGTCCCAAGCTCCAGAGCATGGTAACCAGCATACTCAGCTGGAAAGCTAAACCTTTCCACTGTAAGCTACAGTGTAGAAGAGAGAAATTTTTAGGAGGGGAAAAAAAAGACCTGAACAGATACTGTAGCAGCTCTGTGAATGTTCACCATCACCACATGCACCCTTTTTTTTTTTTTTTGAGACAGAATCTTGCTCTGTTGCCCGGGCTGGAATGCAATGGCATGATCTCAGCTCACTGCAGCCTCTGCCTCCCAGGTACAAATGATTCTCTTGCCTCAGCCTCCTGAGTATCTGTGATTACAGGTGCCCGCCACCTATTTTTTGTGTTTTTTAGTAGAGATGGAATTTAACCATGTTGGCCAGGCCAGTCTCAAACTCCTGACCTCAAGTGATCCACCCACCTTGGCCTTCTAAAGTGCTGGGATTACAGCTGTGAGCCACCAAGCCTGGCCGCAGGCTTTGATGTGTGGAGAAACTGAGCCTCAAAGATTCTAAACATTAATTTACCCAAGTCCACGCACAATCTATTTGGCCTTCAGGCTTTGTCATATCACCAACTACACTGGTGAAAAGCTTAAAATAAGGAATAACATGGCTCTCTCTTGATTTAGGTATTTTCTCTGTCCCAGAAAAATTTGCATTAAGGGAAAATTTGAATTATAAAGCCTACCTTTGGCATTATCTTACAATAGAAAATTGAAGCTGCATTCAATACTAAATCATGATATTTAAAAACCACTTTTTTGAAAGTAAAATTGTCCTTGAGACAGAAACTCTTATAAACCTCTCTTCTCCTCTATGCAGATTTCTCAAGTTACTTAAGAAAGGCTAAAAGTTCCATGATTAACTAGCACTACCTCAAATACACTTCCAATGAAAGTTCATTGGGACAGGAATAGAATGAGGGTCTTAAAATGCTCCGGAAAGAGACCAGGAGAGGTGGACTTACTCAGAGGCTGTGTGGTAAGTTACTTCCTGAACTTCACACAGCAAGTCAACAGGCAAATAAACAAGGGGCCCAAGCCATCCTGACACTGGGAGTTTACTGTGCAAATGCTTCTTTCTCCCTGAGTGCCCTGTTCTGACTGTCCTCTGATCCTCCAGGCCCCTGGGGTTCTGCTATAGTATGGATATTTGTTCCCTCCAAATCTCATATTGAAATTTGATCCACAATGTTGGAAGTAGGGCCGGGTGGAAGGTGTTTGTGTCATGCAGACAGATCGCTCATGAATAGTTTGTGCCATTCCCACGGTAATTAATGAGTTCTCATTCCATTAGATCCACAAGAGCTGATTGTTTAAAAGAGGCTGGCATCTCTCTCTCCCTGTCTCTCTCTCTCTCTCTCTCTCTCTCGCTTTCTCTCTCACCATGTGATGTCTGCTCCCCTTTGCCTTTTGCCATGAGTGGAAGCAGCTTGAGTTCTTTCCCAGATGGGGATGCTGGCACCATGCTGCTTCTACAGCCTGTAGAACTATGAGCCAAATTAACTTCTTTTCTTTACAAATTGCCCAGTCGCAGGTATTCCTTGATGGCAATGCAAGCAGATTAAGGCAGTTCTACCCCCATCCTTCAGTCAGCTCTCCATTAGGTGCACTCTCCCTTTTTCAGGGCTGTTTCTCAGAGAAGATTGCCAGAGCCAGGTGTGACCTTTGCACTGGGGATGCTCCCTCAGCTCTAACCTAGTCCCTTCATCTGGGCCTGAAACCTCACAGGGCAGAGGATTGTGAAACTTCTCTTGGCACAGAGGTGTGATTCCTGCTTCCCTTTCGTCCACAGATTTCAATCTCCCAACTTGTGATTTCCCAATCATTCTTGGTATCACAACAGCCTCTGAGATGACTTTCTGTATCGGATAGCAACTCAGCTCTAACAAACGGGGAAACAGTGCGGAGTGAAAAAACCTGGGACTGGTATGACAGCTCCCTAGCTCCCTGGTGGTTAATGGAGCCACCCTAGACTATAATTATAAAAATAACAATAACAAATATTTATTTAGCATATGCTATGTGCCAGGCCCTGTTCTAAACACTTTACTTACATATTTTATCTTAGTTAACTCTCTCAATCTACCTCCGAGGTAGGTATTATTACTGTCCCTATTTTACAGACATAGAAACTGAGGCCCTGAATGTTTAAGGAACTTGATGGCAAAAAAATAGGGAAGTCAGAATTTGAACCGAGACCAAGGTCTTAACCTCCATTCTGCTTCTACAGTGAATTGCCCCATAAGTTGAGATCTTTAGAAAGGTCATGAGTCCTTTAATATAATCAAAACAAAATACTTAAAAATATTGGCCGGACACAATGGCTTCCAGCACTTTGGAAGGCCAAGGCAGGTGGATCACCTGAGGTCAGAAATTCAAGACCACTCTAACTAATATGGTGAAACCCCATCTCTACTAAAAATACAAAAATTAGCCGGGTGTGGTGGCAGGCGCCTGTAGTCCCAGCTACTCAGGAGGCTGAGACAGGAGAATTGCTTGAATCTGGGAGACGAAGGTTGCAATGAGCTGAGATCGTGCCACTGTACTCCAGCCTGGGTGACACAGCAAGACTTTGTCTCAAAAAATAATAATAATAATATTTTACTAAAAAACCTAGATTCTAGAATCGTTAGTAATTTGCCAGGTTTCTCTTTTTGTCACATATATATATATATAAATTTTGCTTTTACTGGACCATTTAGAGACATCACGACTCTTCCCATCATGCCTAAATACTTCAGTCTACATCTCTTAAAAGAAAAAAAGCATTCTCCTACATAACCACAATACCATATTATGTCCAAGAAAATTAACAATAATTCCTGAATGGCATTCATAATTACTCAACAGTCATTTTAGAGATTTTGTTGAAACAAAACATTTTGTTAAAATGAAGATCTAATCAAGGTTTATGCAGTGCTATTCTGTTATGTCTCTAATCTTTTTTAATTTCTTTTTTAAGACATTGACCTTTTAGGGGGGAAAAACCCAGACTCCACTGCCTTATAGAACGTTCTATATTCTAAATTTGAACATTTTCTAGCAATATCAGTGAACTTATTTTATATCATCTTTTCTTTCTGTAAATTAGAAGTTAGATCAGGATTAGAAGCATGGTTAGATTTTGCTTGAACTTTTTTTAAACTGCATCCATGATGTTGTATACTTCGTATTTTGTCACATTAAGAGAAACATATCAGATTGTCCTATTCTTAGTGATGAGAATTTTGATCACTCAGTAACGACAGAGATCACAAGGTGCTTCCATTTTAAAAGCACGTTTTTCCCTTAGCAATGAGGATGAATGTGGGTTGATACCTTCGTATCATGCAAACATCCTGTTTGACAAACTTTTTCACTTAAAGGATTTAGCAGCCATTGATGATTCTTGACACTAATAAAGTATTTTTTTAAGGGCTGCAAAATAGTGACTTTCTGTTTCTACACATATCAAATGTATGAGCTCACATTCTCCCTTAAAGGAGAGCCTTCCCTAGGTAGCTGAAAGAATTCTTGGTCCTCCTAAAAAGGCAGGGCAAATACTTAATACTTCCCTTCTTCATATAGTTTGACTGTGTCTCCACCCAAATCTCATCTTGAATTGTAATCCTCGTAATCCCTTATGTCATGGGAGGGGCTCCGGGGGAAGTGACTGGATCATGGAGGCAGTTTCCCCCATACTGTTCTCCTGATAGTGAGTTCCCACAGATATGATGGTTTTATAAATGTCTGTCACTTCCCCTGCTTGCACTCACCTCTCCTTGCTGCCATCCTGTGAACAAGGTACCTGCTTCTGCTTTGCCTTCCATGATAACTGTAAGTTTCCTGAGGCTTCCTCAGCCATGAGAAACTGTGAGTCAATTAAACCTCTTTTCTTTATAAACTGTCCAGTCTCAGGTATTTCTTTAAAGCAGCATGAGAATGGACTAATACCCTTCTGATGGTCAATTTTAGAGTAAAACATTACTGTAATAGCATCTGAAATACCAGCAAGTAAGTCCTCCCTCTCTCCTCTTCTCTTTCTATAATCAATCACAGTCATTTTTCTTTTTTATGTTAAATGATCCCTCAATACGATCAATAAGAGCATTGACATATTGGCTTGAATATTTTTTTGACACATCTGCATTAGTCTTTGAGCATTTCCCTGACTTTCTTACCCAACAAGATGTCCCAGTTCACTTAGTATTTTTACTGCCTCCAGACTAGAATCAGCCACTTCTTTGGGGAGCCCTGAAGAATCAGTATTTCTTATATTTTTAAAACAAAAATATAATGAAATGTCCCAAAAGCATCCCATAACAACTATCATCTTTAATGAGGTATAGTAAAATAATTGCTAGTTCATTAATTAAGATCCTGGTTGGATTTTCACTTAAGAATAATTGTTTAGATGAGAGGATCCAAGATGGTCGATTAGGAGCAGCTGAGGATTGCAGCTCCCAGTGAAAGCGTGGAGGGTGAGTGGACGCCACATTCCCAGACGGATTTTTATTGCCCACAGACCAGGAGATTCCCATGGGGAGGAGCCCCACGGGTTGCCAGCGCAGCTGTTTTCCCCAGTGCAGCTGTTTTCACCGGTGCAGCTGTTTTCACCAGTGCTGCTGTTTTGGGCGGCGCCCTGGTGCAGCGGTTCCCCATACAAAATACGTGGGTCCCGGTGCCATTTTAGCTGGCAATTGGAGCTCCGGGAAGGCAGAGCCGCCCATTCATCTGATTAAAAAAGGGGTCTGAAACAGGCAGCCAGGACAGGAGATTTCCCAGGCAAAAAAACGCCACAAAACTCAGCGCCCGTAATTTCAGCTGGCGCAGTGGGTCACCGCACGGGAAATCACACAGATCCCGGCGCCTTTTCAACAGGCGGCTTTAACACCTGGGAGACAGTCGACGATTCAACTTAAAAAAACGCTCTGAGGCAGGGAGCCGGTGATCAGGCTCGGCTGGTCCCACCCCTACAAAAAAACAGCCATCGGAAACGCTCTGGATCGAGAGTTTTACAGCAAGCACAGCTGAACCCGGGACGGTCCAGCTCTGTGGGGGAGGGGTGTCCACCATTACTGAGGCAGTCTGCCTCTACGGAAGTAGTTTGCCATTGCAGAGGCAGTTCTAACTACACTGGTATAAACTGGACTGCAGGGAAGTTCACACGGCAGCTGGGCAGAGCCCACACCAGCTCAGCAAAGCCTCTGCAGGCAGTGACTAGGCTGCCTCATCGCTGGGGAAGGCAGCCCTGAGAAAAAGGCAGCAGCGCAAGGGAAATTCATAAATAAAACCCTAACTCCCCGGGACAGAGCACCTGGGGAAAAAAGGAGTTTATGAGTTCTGCTGCAGCAGACTTAAACGTACCTGCCCAGCAACTCTGAATGAACAACGGAGCTCACAGCTCAGCACTTGAGCTTCTATAAAGGACACTCTGTCGCCTCAAGCAGCTCCCTGACCCCTGTATATCCAACAAGTCACCTCATAGAGGAGGGCTCAGACTGACATCTGGTGGGTAATCTTCTGGGACAAAGACAGCAGAAGAAGAAACTGGCAGCAACCCTTACTGTTCTACAGCAGCTGCAGGTGATCCCCAGGCAAGCAGGGCCTGGAGTGGACCTCAGCAGTCCTACAGCAGAGGAGCGAGACTGTTAGAAGGAAAACTAAGAAACAGAAAGAAATAACTTCATCATCAACAAACTGGACGTCCAGTGAGAGACCCCATTTGAAAATCACCAACCACAAAGACCACACATAGATAAAGCCACAAAGATGGGAAGAAACCAGCGCAAAAAGGAGGAAAACACCCAAAACCAAAATGCCTCTCCTCCTACAAGGGATCACAACTCCTCACCAGCAAAGGAACAAGGCTGGATAGACAATGAGTGTGATGAAATGACAGAATCAGGCTTCAGAAGGTGGGTAA
>CAUYUD010086974.1:0-21661 GCA_963575295.1 Alouatta caraya
CTATAGGGAGGGTTCACTGCATCATCTCAGCCTATAGGGAGGGTTCACTGCATCATCTCAGTTTATAGGGAGTGTTCACTGTATTATCTCAGCCTATAGGGAGGGTTCACTACATATCTCAGCCTGTAGGGAAAATTCACTATATCATCTCAGCCTATAGGGAGGGTTCACTGCATCATCTCAGCCTGTAGGGAGGGTTGACTACATCATCTCAGCCTATAGGGAGGGTTCACTGCATCATCTCAGCCTATAGGGAGGGTTCACCGCACATCTCAGCCTATAGGGAGGGTTCACTGCACATCTCAGCCTATAGGGAGGGTTCACTGCATCATCTGAGCCTACTGGGAGCCTTCAGCACGTCATTTCAACCAAAAGTCCACTCAGTCATTACTACCAAAAGG
This sequence comes from Alouatta caraya, assembly GCA_963575295.1. Taxonomy (NCBI): domain Eukaryota; kingdom Metazoa; phylum Chordata; class Mammalia; order Primates; family Atelidae; genus Alouatta; species Alouatta caraya. Next base: position 402 of record CAUYUD010086974.1, read on the forward strand.
ATGGGTTTGCCAGTCTGCTACAGCCAGTGAAGGGCTTCCTGAGTTAGTTACCTAAAGGAAGACTGCTACAGTAGTTGGGCCTCCCAGCCAGCATGAGTTGTCCACACCAGGTGTGGCCCTGTGAGAAGTTTCGTGTGTCCTGGCCAGTGGGTGGGTCCAGAGGGTTCAGCCCATGGGACCGGTCTGCAGGCATGGCACCCATGAGAAGGAGGTGGCGGGAGGGTGGCAGGGCTTCCGCATCCCTGTGAACAGTGGCTTCCCATATGCAGAAAGCCAAGAAGAAGAAGATTGAGGTGATCAAGCCTGGGGACCTGGGCGTGGACCTGACCTCCAAGCTCTCTGTGATAAGCGTGGAGGACCCGCCGCAGCGCATGGCTGGCGTCAAGGTGGAGACCACTGAGGACCTGGTGGCCAAGCTGAGGGAGATTGGACGGATTTGAGCCCCTGCCAGAGATGGCAATAAAAGTGACTCTCCACCTCTGTCTCTGTTTACTCATTTCCCAGAGACAAATTATTTGGTTCATTCAACATTTACTTGAGTCTTTTGTGTGCCAGGCCCTGTGGATCCAGTCCCTTCCCATGAGGAGTTGATGCAGGTGACAATGAAAACAAAGGCAGCTGTAATTCAGGGTGAAGTATGCTAGGCGTGGAGGCACACTGGGCCCTTGGGAACCCAGCTGGGGGACCTGACCTGGCTTGTGGGGGCAGAGATTTCCCAGGGAGATGACATCCAAGTTGAGTGTTGGAACACAAATATCTGAGGTGAGTGAGAAGATGGGCTTTTATTCACAATGTTTGCAGGACACTCATTCTCTTGTATACCCAGTCTCAACAGGGACACAAGAGAGAATGAGGCCAGAAGCTTTGGTTCTGGTCTGAGACACAGACAAGCCACAATCAAAACCTAGTGTGGCAATGAACAGCCTGGGTCTAGAGCCAGATTAATTTTTTTTTTTTTCCCAAGATGGGGTTTCACCATATTGGTCAGGCTGGTCTCAAACTCCTAACCTCAGGTGATCCACCCACCTCAACCTCCCAAAGTGCTGGGATTACAGGCATGAGCCACCGCGCCTGGCCAGATTAATTTTTTTTTAATTATTGTTTTTGAGACAGAGTCTTGCTGTGTTGCCAACGTGTACACCACCGTGCCTGGCTAATTTTTGTATTTTTAGTAGAGATGGGGTTTCACTGTGTTGCCCAGGCTTGTCTTGAACTCCTGACCTCCAGTGATCCACCCACCTCAGCCTCCCAAAGTGCTGGGATTACAGGCGTGAGCCACAGCACCTGGCCTAATTTTTTATTTTAAAAATCGTGTCCCATTCCTCTGGCCTTCTGTTAGAGTCAGATATATTGATTTCATATCCTCACTCTCAGCTTTGCCAGCTAGGTCTTGGGTGATTCCTTCCTGTCTTCAAGCTTCTGTTGCCTCATCTGCAGATCAGAATAGTAACGGCATCATGTAGGGGTTAAGGGCATGGGTTCTGGGTCCCAGGGCCCTGGATCAAATCCCACTTGACCCATTCCTGGCTCTAGGAGGAACTTAGGCATGCAACTACTCCCTGAGCCTCAGTTTCTTCCTCTATCAGATGAAATTAGTGATAGCTACATTCTGGTTGTCTGTTCTGGCGTAACCACCCCAAAACTTGGTGGCTTAAAATAACACTTGTTTATTGTGCTCTTAAGTCTGGAATCTGGGCAGGGCTCAAGAGGGACAGCTTGTCTCTCCTCCATGCAGTATCAGTTCGGGTGGCTCAAATGGGGTCAGGGGATTGACTTCAAGAGGGCTCACCCACATGGCCAGCAAGCTGGCTAGGGCTGCTGACCAGGGGCCATGATTGCCCTCCACGGCGCTGCTTGAGTTTCCTCACAGTGTGGCCGCTGGGTTCCATGAGGGAATGTCCTATGATACAAAAAGTGGCATGTGCTGGCCTAGATGCAGACCCTGGCACAGGGTCCCTTCCACGCTAGACTCTTGGTCTAGCAGTCACAGAGCCTACTCAGATCCAAGGAGTGGGGACATAGACCCGGCATCTTAATGGAAGGAGGCTCAGATTTGCAGCCCTCTTTAAGCTACACTACTCCATGGAGTTTTGAAAGGTTAATTTATGTAGCACCCCCAGAACCACACCTGGTATCCTAAAAATGATAAATATATATTATTACCAGTACTAGGTCTGGCATGGTGGCTCATACCTGTAATCCCAGCACTTTGGGAGGCTTAGGGGAGCAGATCACCTCAGGTCAGGAATTTAAGATCAGCCTGGCCAACATGGTGAAACCCCATCTCTACTAAAAATACAAAAATCAGCCAGGTGTGTTGGTGCACGCCTGTTATCCCAGCTGTTCCACAGACTGAGGCAGGAGAATCACTTGAACCCAGGAGACAAAGGCTGCAGTGAGCTGAAATTGTGCCACTGCACTCCAGCCTGGGCGACAGAGCAAGACTCCATCTCAAGAAATATATATGTTATTACCGGTATTATTACCCGCATGGTGAGAACTGTGCCAGGGTAAGCTCAGAGGACTGGGAGCTGAGCAGAGACCCTGAGCTCAGCATGGGATGGTAGGAAAAGCTATCAGGAGTCAATAGTCTGACCATCCTTGTCCCAAGTCCAGCTTCTCCCTCTGGCTGTGAAACCTCCTGCAGGTCCCTTGACCTCTCTGAACCTAAGTCACTTGGCCTGTGAAGTGAGGATAATGACACTCAGCTCATAGGGTATTTAGAAGGGTTGAGCCCGATGATGCATACAAAACATTTAGCGTAGTTCCTGGCTCAAACTAAGTGGTAATTATCATGGTTCTTAATAAGGTGAGACCTGAAGGACAAGTTGTGGTTTAGCCAGGTTGGAGGGAGGTGAGAGTGGGAGAGAGCATTCCAGGTAGAGGACTGGGAGGTGAGATGGGAGGCAGGATAAGAATGTCAGGATGTTTAAGTGCTGGGGTGGGTGAGTGGGTGGGTTTGCTTTGGAGCCTGGATGTCTCCAGAGGGCGCTGAGGAGCCAGGGGAGGGCTGTGAGCAGGGGAGGGTAGGTTCAGCTCCGGGTGAAGGACCCTGGCAGGGACTGGAAGAGACGGGGCAGAGGAGGGCAATGGGGCAGGGAGAGAGGACAGGGCCTGGGCAGTGAAAACTAAGAGGAGGAGAAAGCACAGAGAGGTACAGGAGGTAGGAGGGGTGGGACTCAGATTGACAGTGGTAAGGGGGAGGGAGGAGATGGGAATGTTTCCCAGCATTTTCGAAGATGGTGAAGCCATCCTGGAGGTGGGAGGAAGTTTGGGTTAGAGGGAAGATTCTGAGTTTAGCAGGACACAGGCTATGTGAGGGCCTTGGGGATGCAGAAATGCAGCTCTGCTCTCAGGATAGAAGCCCTGGCAGGAGATAGCACCTGGAGACTTGGTTCTGAGGGCAACAGAGAGCCATGGGAGGGTTTGGAGCAGAGATGGAGCAGGATTAGATGTGGGTATCTGAGGCTGCAGGCAAGACAGAGTGGAACAGGCCAGGAGGCTGGGGACGAGGAAGCCTGCTCTGAGGCTGTGGCCCTCAGAGGTGGGGCTCTGAGAAAGGTCACCTCACCCTCCAGGAAGTCTTCCTGGCTTTGTCCCACATATTTGCTACCACATTTTTAGCTAGGAATTTTTACTTCATTTTCCACCTGGGGGTGGGGAGTGCAGGGATCAGGCTGAGCCTCCCTGCAGGTGGGACCAGCTAATGAAGAGAGTGGGGTGGGGTGGGCAGCTCAGCCACCACATCGGGGTTGGGGATCCTGGCACCTCCCTCTGGGTCTGGCTCCCTTCCCCTCCCAGGAAGCTAAGCTACCAGTCCTGTTGGACTCGTCTCACCCGGCAGGGAGAGGTGCAGTCCTGGGTCTCGCTCCAGTGTCCTTTCAGTAAGGCCAGCACCATGGACACCCCACAGGCTCTGCCACTCTTCCTTCTCCTGGGTAAGTTTCCTGCTCAGTCCCCTCCCAGCCAGTCTCCCTGAGCACCCTCCCCCAATGCCTTCCCCTCTTCTCTGCAGCCTCCTTGGTAGGGGTCCTCACCCTCAGATCCTCTTCTGGACTTCAGCAAACCAACTTCTCCTCTTCCTTCTCTTCGGACTCAAAGAGCTCTTCTCAGGGGCTGGGTGCAGAAGTTCCCTCCATCAAACCTCCCAGCTGGAAATTTCCAGATCAGTCCCTGGATTCAAAAGGCTCTGCTGGAATCTCTGATTCCAGCTGGTTTCCTGAGGCCTTGAGTTCCAACAACATGTCTGGATCCATCTGGTCAAATGTTTCTGCTGACGGCCAAGATTTGAGCCTGGATTCCCCCTTCTCTGAAACCCCTGGTTCTGAAGTATTTCCTGGTATTTCAGATCCTCAAGTGCCTGCCAAAGACCCCAAGCCTCCCTTCTCTGTTAAGACCCCACCTTCAAACATTTCTATTCAAGTCCCCAATACCAAAGTGTCTGTTGAGGCCCCAGATGAAAAATTCTCCTCTGATGACATGGATCTTAAACTCTCTACCCAGAGCCCTGAATCCAGTTTTTCTGCAGAGACCCACTCAGCTGCAAGTGTCCCCCAGCAGGTGGCGGGCCCACTCGCTGTGCTGGTGGGGACCACCATCCGGCTTCCCCTCGTCCCGGTCCCCAGCCCTGGGCCCCCTGCTCCTCTGGTGGTATGGCGCCGGGGCTTTAAGGTGCTGGCAGCTGGTGGCCTGGGGCCAGGGGCACCTCTGATCAGCCTGGACCCTGCTCACCGAGACCGCCTGCGATTTGACCAGGCCCGGGGGGTTCTGGAGCTCTCCTCTGCCCAGCTGGATGATGCAGGGGTCTACATGGCTGAGGTCATCCGGGCAGGGGTCTCCCGGCAGACTCAGGAGTTCACGGTGGGTGTGTATGGTAAGTGGGCCCTGGGGTCCAGAGTGCAGGTGGCAGGGGCTGCTCTGCTCAGCTAGGCCTTGGGAAAGTCACGGTGCTGTTCTGAGGACATTTCCTTCCTGGAGAAAGGGGTCCCCGGATGGGAGAAGAGGACTCCTGGCTTGAGGAAGCGAGGAAAAGAGCTAGGGGTCAAGGCAGGGGTGTTTGTGTAAAGTTGGACCTGGGATCAAGACTCCTGGAGGCATGGACTCCTGGGTCTGAGGGAGGAGGAGGAGGCTGGGGGCCTCCTCTGGCAAACTCCTGGGTCCTGGAAAGGAGAAGGTTGGGGGCTCAGACTCATGGGTTTGTGAGAGGAGAGGGATGGGGCTCAGAACTCCAGGCGCTTAGAGGGAGCAGCTGCTGGGGCCGGAAGTCTTAGGTGTAAGAGAGGAGGGGACCAAAGATGGGCTCCCGGACAGGGTCCTGAGCCCTTTCTCCCTCTCCCAGAGCCCCTACCCCAGCTGTCGGTTCAGCCCAAGGCCCCAGAAACAGAAGAGGGGGCGGCCGAGCTCCGGCTGCGCTGCCTGGGGTGGGGGCCGGGTCGTGGGGAGCTGAGCTGGAGCCAGGACGGACGAGCCCTTGAGGCGACGGGCCCCAAGGGAGCCGAGCCGCCCCGGATCCGCTCAGAGGGAGACCAGCTGGTCATCACGCGCCCTGTGCGCAGCGACCACGCCCGGTACACTTGCCGCGTCCACAGCCCCTTCGGCCACCGGGAGGCTACCGCCGACGTCAGCGTCTTCTGTAAGTGGGGGTGCCTCGGGTCGGGGACAGGGAGTCCTGGGGGCCGAGTCTCCCGGAGTCTAAGCGGAGTCCCAGGTGACCCCGATCCTCGCGGTCCCGACCCCTCCTCCCTCCAGACGGCCCGGACCCGCCGATCATCACGGTCTCCTCCGACCGCGACGCCGCACCTGCCCTCTTTGTCACTGTGGGCAGCAACGTGACCTTGCGCTGCGCCGCCGCCTCGCGGCCGCCCGCCGACATAACGTGGAGCCTGGCGGACCCGGCCGAGGCCGCGGTGCCCGCTGGGCCGCGCCTCCTGCTGCCCGCGGTCGGGCCGGGCCACGCAGGCACCTACGCCTGCCTGGCTGCGAACCCGCGCACCAGCCGCCGCCGCCGCTCACTGCTCAACCTCACCGTGGCAGGTGGGAGCCAGGGGCGGCACAGGCGGGGGATGCCTGGTAGGGGGGTGGGGCAGGAACGGGGGCGGGGCTAAACGAAAGGGGCGGGGCCAGCGAGGAGCAGGATACCGGTGGGTGGGGCAGGGCCAGCGTGGGGGCGGGGTCACCAAGTAGGAGGGATACTTGTGGTGGGCGGGGCCAGCGAGAAGGGGCGGAGATACCTAGTATAAGGGGCGGGGCCAGAAAGAGGACAAGGGAAGGAACCAAATGGAGTGGCAGGTATGACCAGGACAGAGAGGCCGGCCCAGCACTGAGAAGGCGGACATTCCTAGGCAAGGAGCACTCTCAACAAAGTCGACAGCGGAGTTATATGGCAAAGAGTGGGAGTTAGAAGGGGAAAGAACTAAGTTGCCTGGGCCGGTAAGCGGGATCAGCAAAGGGAGAAGGTACCTGGGAAGAGGGGCGGAGTCACGAGGGAAAGGGGCGAGATCATTTGGAAAGCGGGCGGAATTATCTTAGAAAGGGGACGGGGTCCACAAGGAAGGGCGAGATATCTAGGAAAAGGGGAGGCTTCTCGGAGAGCAATCCAGGAGGCGGCGAAGAAACCTGGCAGAAGGAGTGGAGCTGGAAAGGAAAAGGCTGAGTTACGTTTAGGAAGAGAAAAATCATTGTATGAAGATGCAGTTTTCTTAAGAAAGTTGAGCAGTCAGCGGGGCTGCGGGCTACCCGCTTAGCGGAGAAGTTAACGGGGAAAGGGAACGGGATCGCAGGTGGGAGGTGTGAGCACCTATGGGGCGAGGCCAGTGAAGAAGGGTGGGGTCACCGCACGGAGAGGCGGGGCTGGAGAAGAGACACGAGAGGGACTCCATCTTCGTTCTCTCTCTTCCCTCCGCAGACCTGCCCCCCGGGGCCCCACAGTGCTCCGTCGAAGGGGGTCCCGGGGACCGCAGCCTCCGCTTCCGCTGCTCCTGGCCCGGCGGGGTCCCTGCCGCCTCTTTGCATTTCCAGGGTCTTCCTGAAGGCATCCGCGCCGGGCCGGCGTCCTCCGTGCTGCTGGCGGTCGTCCCCGCCCACCCCCGGCTCCACGGCGTCCCCATCACCTGCCTTGCTCGCCACCTGGTGGCCACGCGTACCTGCACAGTCATCCCGGGTGAGAGAGCGAGGGGCTTTTTTGCTGTTTGTTTTTCGAGGAGGAGAGAGACTTTTTCTTTGGTCCTTTGGAAATTCTGAAGGGGCACGGGGTACCGCCTTAGTCCAAGAAAGAGGCAGGACTTCACTTTCTTCAAACTAGAAGAGGGACAAAGTTTTTCCTATACCTCATGGTGGTGGGGGGGTGGTGCAGGGACGGGTGTAGAAGGCCATCACTTTCCCACGTGTTCAGAGAGAAAACAGTGATGGTTTTGTTTTTTATTTTGTTTGTTTTGATTTGTTTTGAGAGGGAGTCTTGCTCTGACGCCCAGGCTGGAGTGTAGTCGCGCGATCTCGGCTCACTGCAACCTCCACCTCCCAGGTTCGAGTGATTCTCCTGCTTCAGTCCCCCTGGTAGCTGGGATTATAGGCAGATGCCATGACGCCCAGCTAATTTTGTTTGTTTGTTTGTTTGTATTTTTAGTAGAGACGGGGTTTCACCATGTTGGTCAAGGCTGGTTTCAAACTCTTGACCTCAGGTGATCCACCCGCCTTGGCCACTCAAAGTGCTGGGATTACAGGCATGAGGGCCCAGCCAAAGCAGTGATGTTTTAGAGAGTAACGTGGCCAGGGGCGATAATCGAAGCACTTTGGTAGTCAGGGGCGGGAGGACTGCTTGAGCCTCGGATTTTAAGACCAGCCTGGGCAGTGTGGCAAGACCCAGTCTTGTAATTATTATTACTATAAAATAATAATAATAAAGAATGAATGGCTGAGAAGAGTATTAGTTTCCCAGTACAGGGCCTGCCCCTATGGTATGTGTTCAATCAGTGTTTGATGAGGAAATTAGATAATGAATAAATGAGCTCATGAGTGAGTGAATTGGCAGTTCTTTCTCAGGTGGCCGAAGCACCAGGGCTTACCGCCATCTGATTTGAATCCAAGGTAAAGTCTTGACTTTCTTGACCGGGCTTCTCCCACCTGCAGAGGCCCCCCGAGAGGTGCTGCTGCATCTGCTGGTGGCAGAGACACGGTCAGGGGAGGCAGAGGTGGCACTGGAGGCCTCTGGTTGTCCCCCACCCTCACGGGCATCCTGGGCCCGGGAAGGGCGGCCCCTGGCTCCAGGAGGCGGGAGTCGCCTGCGGCTCAGTCAAGATGGGCGGAAGCTCCTCATCGGCAACTTCAGCCTGGATTGGGACCTGGGAAATTACTCCGTGCTGTGCAGTGGGGCGCTGGGTGCTGGCGGTGACCAGATCACCCTCATTGGTGAGCCACGTTATTTCCAAGAACCCAGAAGTCCAGGCCCCTCTAGCCCTCAGACCCAGAAGTTCAGGCCCCAGATCTTTCCTCCCTCAGACCTCGACTCCAGGCCCTCAGTCCCTCCTCCCTCAGACCCTGGAGTCCAGGCCTCAGCCTCTTCTCCCTCAGACTAAGGGGTCCAGGCCCCCAGCCCTTCCTCCCTCAGACCCAGGAGTCCAGGCCCCCAGCCCCTCCTCCCTCAGACCCAGGAGTCCAGACCCCCAGCTCCTCCTCCCTCAGACCCAGGAGTCCAGGCCCAGCCCCTCCTCTCTCAGACCCAGGAGTTTAGACCCCAGGCCCTTCCTCCCTCAGACCCAGGAGTTTAGACCCGGGTTCCCTCCTCACTCAGCAGTCAGAAGTCCAGGCCCAGTCCTCACCCTTCAAGACTGTTAGGGACCGTAGACCTTGGCCAGCAGCCCTCTGTCCTCCCCACCCTTGAAGTCCTCACCCTTCAAGATCCCAGCCCCTGGCCTCCCACACACCACATGCCCACTGGGCACCCAGGCTTCTAGCTGTGATCTCCAGGCACATGGGCTTCAGCCCTGTGCCCCCTGCGCAAATGCCCCCCTGTCCCAGGCCCTGGACTGAGCCCTCTCTCTGCTGCGCCTGCTTCCAGGTGGACAACTCCTCCCTGACTGGCGAATCCGAGCCCCAGACTCGCTCTCCCGACTGCACGCACGACAACCCCTTGGAGACTCGGAACATCACCTTCTTTTCCACCAATTGTGTGGAAGGTGAGGCGAGTGCAAAGAAGAAACGCAGCTGGGGCAGACAGAGGGACGTGTCTAAGGGGGTCAGGGCCTTCTAACCTCCCTGAGCCACCCTCCTCAGCCTAACCCTTCTGGCCTGCAGGCACAGCTCGGGGCGTGGTGGTGGCCACGGGCGACCGCACCGTCATGGGCCGCATCGCCACCCTGGCATCAGGGCTGGAGGTGGGCAAGACACCCATCGCCATTGAGATTGAGCACTTCATCCAGCTTATCACCGGCGTGGCTGTCTTCCTGGGCGTCTCCTTCTTCATCCTCTCCCTCATTCTTGGGTACTCCTGGCTGGAGGCTGTCATCTTCCTCATTGGCATCATTGTGGCCAATGTCCCAGAGGGTCTGCTGGCCACTGTCACGGTAAGGCCAGCCTCCTGGGTCTGGGCGGGGAGGGGCCAGAGGCCTGGGCTCTTGGGTCTGAGGGAGGAGGGGCTGAGTGCCTGGACTGCTGAGTCTGAGGGAAGAGGGGCTGGGGGGCTGAACTATTGCGTCTGACGGAGGAGGGGCGGGGGGCCTGGACTTCTGAGTCTGACGGAGGAGGGGCTGGGGGCCTGGGCTCCTGAGTTTGAGGAAGGAGGGGCTGGGGTCCTAGATCACAGTGTTTTGGTGAAAGACAAGTTGGGCACTGAGGGCTGAACCTCCTAGATCCTGAATGAGAAGGGGCCTGACTCAGAGGGCCTCATTAACAAAGCAAACAATCAAAGAAGAAACAGACAAAAGTCTTGAGAAACGCTGGCGAGCCATAAAGAGCCAGCAATCCTATTGCTTGTTAAGTTCACTCACGAAATGAAGAACGGCTCACTCATGATGAAAAGTCTGAAGAATACATCAAGTTAAAAAACCAAAAACGAGGCCAGGCACAGCGGCTAACGCTTGTAATCCCAACACTTTGGGAGGCCCAGGCGGGAGGATCACCTGAGGTCAGGAGTTTAAGACCAGCCTGGCCAACATAGTGAAATCCTGTCTCTACTGAAAATACAAAATTAGCCGGGCATGGTGGCACATGCCTGTAATCCCAGCTACTGGGGAGGCTGAGGCAGGAGAATAGCTTGAACTTAGGAGGCGGAGGTTGCAGTGAGCCGAGATTGCACCACTGCACTCCAGCCTGGGTGGCAAGAGCATGAGACTCCGTCTAAAAAAAAAAAATTAAAAATTAGCTGGCATGGTGGTATGTGCCTGTAGTCCCAACTACTTGGGAGGCTGGCCTGAGAGGTTGAGGCTGCACCACTGTGCCCCAGTCTGTGTGACAGAGGGACACTCCATCTCAAGAAAATAGTAATAATAATAAAAATAATAATTTTTTTAAAGTTTTCCTCTGGCTGCTTTGCTGCCAGCTTCACCCCAGAAGTCCATTCTCTGTGAGGTCCCCCTGACAGCTGTGAGCATATTGACTAAATACTGTCCTCAAGGTACATGGCAGGGACTATCCTGGAAATACCATTCTCCTCCTTTATTTTTTGCTTAATGTTTTATATGAAGTTTTCCATATTAGGGCCTGGCAAGGTGGCTCACGCCTGCAATCCCAGCACTTTAGGAAATCGAGGTGGGCAGATCACTTGAGGTCAGGAGTACAAGACCAGCCTGGCCAATATGGTGAAACCCCGTCTCTACTAAAAATACAAAAATTAGCTGGGCATGGTGGCGGGCACCTGTAATCCCAGCTACTCCGGAGGCTGAGGCAGGAGAATCACTTGAACCCGGGAGACGGAGGTTGCAGTGAGCCAAGATTGCACCACTGCACCACAGCCTGGGCGACAGGGCAAGACTATATCTCAAAAAGAAAAAAAAAAAGTTTGCCATATTTTCCATATTAGCATGTTCAAAGCTACCCTATGTCAAATTGATTTTTACACACGAAGAATTGCACATATTGTCAACATACAGTCTGATGATTTTGGGCAAACTGAACAGTCACGTCAGCTCAAGACCTTATTTAGCCCCTGCCTCCCCAACCCAAGGAAAACCCCTAATCTGGCTGCTAACAGCATACATTAACTTTGCGTGATTTCAAACTTTGTGTTAATGAACTAATTCAGTATGAACTCATTTCTGGCTCTTTCTGGCAAAACACGTTTTGACCTTCACCTGTGCAGTTACAGGTAGCAGTAATGTATTTGTTTTTGTCAATGTATAGTATTCCATCGTCCACAGTTTATCTTTTCTGCTGTTAGTGGACAGCTGAGTCGTTGGCAGTTTTGGACATTTTTTTTTTTTTTTTGAGTCAGAGTCTCACTCTATTGCCCAGGCTGGAGTACATTGTTGCAATCTCGGATCACTGCAACCTCTGCCTCCTGGGTTCAGGGGATTCTCATGCCTCAGCCTCCCAAGTAGCTGAGATTACAGGTGTGCATCACCACATCTAGCTAATTCTTGTACTTTTAGTAGAGTTGGGGTTTCACTATGTTAGCCAGGCTGGTCTCGAACTCCTAATACAAGTGATGCACCCACCTTGGCCTTCCAAAGTGCTGGGATTACAGGCGTGAGCCATGGCACCTGGCCTGGACAGTTTTTAAGACAGGGTCTCGCTCTGTCGCCCAGGCTGGAGTGCAGTGGTGCCGTCGGAGTTCACTGCAGACTTGAACTCCTGGGCTCAAGCGATCCTCCTGCCTGAGCTTCCCAAGTAGCTAAGACTACAGGTGTATACCACCATGCCTGGCTAATTAAAAAAAAAAAAAATCTGTAGAGATGAGGTTTCACTGTGTTGCCCAGGCATGTCTCAAACTCCTTGGCTGACGCAATCCTTGTGCCTTGGCCTTTTAGAGTGTTGGGATTACAGACGTGATCCACCACACCTGGCCATTTTACACTTTTTTTTTTTTGAGACTGATTGTCGCTCTCGTTGCCCAGGCTGCAGTGCAATGGCACGATCTCAGCTCACTGCAACCTCCGCCTCCTGGGTTCAAGCGATTCTCCTGCCTCAGCCTCCCAAGTAGCTGGATTACAGGCATGCACCATCACGCCCGGCGAATTTTGTGTTTTTAGTAGAGACGAGGTTTCTCCATGTTGGTCAGTCTGGTCTCAAACTCCCAACCTCACGTGATCTGCCTGCCTCGGCCTCCCAAAGTGCTGGGATTACAGGCATGAGCCACCGCACTCGGCCATTTTACACTATTATGCATATGGCTGCTATGAACAGTCTTGTCTCTGTCTTTGGGCGTCTCTGCCCTGTTTCTGTTGGTCTGAACATGGGGTTGGCATTTCTGGGTGCTGCCTTGTTCTTTTCTAGGCCCTTCAGATTCTCTGGGGGCTGGGAAGCTGGGCTGTGGCCCTCATGTCACTCATCCAGCCCTGCCGCCAGGCTTCTCCCTGTAACTCGCCTGCCCTTGCTCATTGTCCAGGTGTGTCTGACGCTGACCGCCAAGCGTATGGCCCGGAAGAACTGCCTGGTGAAGAACCTGGAGGCCGTGGAAACTCTGGGCTCCACGTCCACCATCTGCTCAGACAAGACGGGGACCCTCACTCAGAACCGCATGACGGTCGCCCACATGTGGTTTGACAACCAGATCCACGAGGCTGACACCACTGAGGACCAGTCAGGTGAGCACAGGCCCTGGGCGGGGACCATGAGGGGCTGGCTCCAGGAGCCCCTGGCCCTTACACGTGCCTCCCGCAGGGACCTCGTTCGACAAAAGCTCACACACCTGGGTGGCCCTGTCTCACATCGCTGGGCTCTGCAATCGTGCTGTCTTCAAGGGCGGTCAGGACAACATTCCTGTGCTCAAGGTGGGTTCAGCTGCCGGCCTCACCTCGGCCCTACCTGTGTCCTCCCCTCCGTTGCCCCGGCTCTGACGACCCTCTCTCCCTGCAGAGGGATGTGGCCGGGGATGCCTCTGAGTCTGCCCTGCTCAAGTGCATTGAGCTGTCCTCTGGCTCCGTGAAGCTGATGCGTGAGCGCAACAAGAAAGTGGCTGAGATTCCCTTCAATTCCACCAACAAATACCAGGTACTCTGGGCTTTCCAGGAGAGCCAGCCTGGCCCTCAGGTTCCCTATGATGCCTGTAAAGAGGTGTCATAGAGCCTTGATTTTCCCATCTGTAAAACGGGAATGATAATACTCACCTGGTGGGGAGAGGAACAGGGAGAACTTGAGAGTGGGAGCCAGATTCCTGTTGGAGTGAGAGGCTGAGGAGTAAAGATCTTCCCGCATTCTGGGCGTGGTGGCTCACACCTCTAACCCCAGCATTTTGGGAGACTGAGGCAGAGGACCGCTTGAGGCCAGGAGTTCAAGACCAGCCTGGGCAAGATGGTGAAACCCCATCTGTACAATTTTTTTTTTTTTTTAATTAGCCAGGTATAGGCCAGGCGCGGTGGCTCACACCTGTAATCCCAGCACTTTGGGAGGCCGAGGGAGGTGGATCACCTGAGGTCAGGAGTTCCAGACCAGCCTGACCAACATGGAGAAACCCCATCTCTACTAAAAATACAAAATTAAGAGGGCATGTTGGCACATGCCTGTAATCCTAGCTACTCGGTAGGCTGAGGCAGGAGAATCACTTGAACCCGGGAGGCGAAGGTTGCCGTGAGCTAGGATCGTGCCATTGCACTCCAGCCTGGGCAACAAGAGTGAAACTCTGTCTCAGACAAACAAACAAACAAACAAAGCCAGGTGGGGTGGTATGTGACTGTTGTCTCAGCTATTTGGGAAGCTGAGGCAGTAGGATTGCCTGAGCCGGGGAGATTGAGGCTGCAGAGAGCCTAGATCAGGTACTGCACTCCAGCCTGGGTGACAGGGAGAGACCCCTTCTCAAAAAAAAAAAAAAAATCTGCCTATAGCAGAGAGTGGAAACCATCAGGAGACCTCTTGGGGCAGAGGAGCAACTTGCAATCAATTCAGCAAAAAATTTTCTGAGACGGAGTCTCGCTCTCGCCCAGGCTGGAATGCAGTGGTGTGATCTCGGCTCACTGCAACATCCGCCTCCCAGGTTCAAGTGATTCTTGTGCCTCAGCCTCCCAAGTAGCTGAATTAGAGGCATGCACCACCACGCCCAGCTAATTTTTGTATTTTTAGTATTGACGGGATTTCACCATGTTGGCCAGGCTGGTCTCGAACTCATGATCTCAAGTGATCCACCCATCTCGGCCTCCCAAAGTGCTGGGATGACAGGCATCAGCCACCAGGCCCGGCCCATTCAGCAAACATTTTTTGAGCAGCCACCACATTAGGCTCTGTTTTGGCTACTGGGTATACACACGGTGGTTAGTGAAACCAAGTCCCCCTCTCTGGGACTTACGCCCTGGTTCCAGAAGACAGACAATAACAAAGGCAGGAGGAGGTAATCGTAGTGGTTGTGGTGCTGAGGGCGGGATCCCTGCAGGTGTCTGAGGGAAGAGCGTTGGGGCAGCAGGCATAGCCCGTGCAAAGGCCCAGAGGTGGGAGTGTGTTGACACATCTGATCACCAGCCAGCCAGCCAGTGCGGAAGGGCCGAGAGCCAGGGAGCGTGCTGGGAGCAATGGGTGCTGGCCAAATCCTGTCGGGCCACAGGCGTGGAGAGGACTTGGCTGTGACTCTGAGGAGCACACAAGCCTCCAGGGGGCTCTGAGCCAAAGAGAGACAGGAGTTGACTCAGAGCTTTTAAAATCACTTTATTAAGATATAATTAACATACCATAGATCGCCCATCTAAGTGTATAATAGTTTTAGTATATTCTCAGATATAGACAGCCGTCCACATAGTCAATTTTAGAGCGTTTTCATCACCTCCAAAAAGAAACCCCGCATCACTCAGCTGTCACCCGCCCCCTCCTCCCCCACAGTCCCAGATCTAAGCAACCACTAACCTACTTTCTGTCTGTATGGATTTGCCTACTCTGGACATTTCGTAAAAATGGAAGCATACGGCTGGGCGTGGTTGCTCATGCCTGTAATCTCAGCACTTTGGGAGGCTGAGGCAGGAGGATAGCTTGAACTCAGGAGATTGAGACCCGTGTGGGCAACATCGGGAGAGCATGTCTCTACAAAAAATTACCCAGGCGTGGTGGTGTGCGCCTATGGTCCCAGCTACGTGGGAGACTAAGTGGGAGGATCGAATGAGCCTGGGAGGTCGAGGCTGCAGTGAGCTGTGATCTTGCCACTGTTCTCCAGCCTGAGTGATAAAGCAAGACCCTGTCTTTTTTTTTCTTCCTTTCTTTCCTTCTTTTTTTGAGACGCAGTTTCATTCTTGTTGCCCAGGCTGGAGTGCAGTGATGCCATCTCAGCTCACCACAACCTCTGCCTCCTGGGTTCAAGTGATTCTCCTCCCTCAGCCTCCTGAGTAGCTGGGATTACAAGTGTCCACCACCATGCCCCGCTAATTTTGTATTTTTAGTAGAGATGGAGTTTCTCCATGTTGGTCAGGCTGGTCTCGAACTCCTGACCTCAGGTGATCCGCCTGACTCAGCCTCCCAAAGTGCTGGGATTAGAGGTGTGAGCCACCGAACCCAGCCAGGACCCTTAAAAAATAGGGCAGGGGGGTTGGGAGAGGCAGGTGCAGTGGCTCATGCCAGTTATCCCAGCACTTTGAGAGGCTGAGGCGGAGAGATCACTTGAGGCCAGGAGTTCGAGACCAGCCTGGCCAACATGTTGAAATCCTGTCTCTACTAAAAATAAAAAAGTTAGCTGGGTGTGGTGATGGTGCCTGTAATCCCAGCTGCTCAGGGGGCTGAGGCAGGAGAATCACTTGAACCCAGGAGTCAGAGGTTGCAGTGAGCCAAGATTGTGCCACTGCACTCCAGCCTGGGTGACAGACATTTTTTTTTTTTTTTGAGACTCCATCTCAAAAAAAAAAAAATCCGTGAGGTAGAAGTAGACAGGAATGAGCAGAAGTCTCTGAGAGAGAGTCACCCCTCTGGGGGAGCCCTGGTGTGGGTCTATCCTGGAACCCGTGGCTCTAGACTGGGTACAGGATGGTGCAGGGAGCTTCCCAGTGTCTGCATGGCTCAGGCACGCCACCCTCTGCTCGGTCCCCAGCTCTCCATCCATGAGACTGAGGACCCCAACGACAACCGATACCTGCTGGTGATGAAGGGTGCCCCCGAGCGCATCCTGGACCGCTGCTCCACCATCCTGCTGCAGGGAAAGGAGCAGCCTCTGGACGAGGAGATGAAGGAGGCCTTCCAGAACGCCTACCTTGAGCTCGGCGGCCTGGGCGAGCGTGTGCTTGGTGCGGGACTGCTGGGGCAGGCACTGGGCCGGCTATGGGGTCCTTAGAGAGCAAAGAGGGTTGAATGGACTGTAAATGAATGTATGAATGAATGAATGAATGAATAGATGAGAAGGAAAGGCATCCTAGGAAATGAGTGCTGACTGACCGTCTTGCTAATGAGGAGATGGAATGTGGGCGATGCAAACATCTAGGGGCATGGGGCGGAGGCCTGGAGGTCCCGAGGCTGGGACCTTCACGCGCAATCCCTTCCCTGCTGCCAGGTTTCTGCCATTACTACCTGCCCGAGGAGCAGTTCCCCAAGGGCTTTGCCTTTGACTGCGACGACGTGAACTTCACCACGGACAACCTCTGTTTCGTGGGCCTCATGTCCATGATTGACCCGCCCCGGGCAGCCGTCCCTGACGCGGTGGGCAAGTGTCGCAGCGCAGGCATCAAGGTGTGGCTTGGGGTGGCTGGGGGAGACCAGGCGAGGCACAGGGCAGCAGGGAGGCCATGCCTAAAAACCAATGCCTGCAGGTCATCATGGTCACTGGCGATCACCCCATCACGGCCAAGGCCATTGCCAAGGGCGTGGGCATCATCTCTGAGGGCAATGAGACCGTGGAGGATATCGCCGCCCGGCTCAACATTCCCGTCAGCCAGGTCAACCCTCGGTGAGCCACCTGTCCCAGCCAGGGCACTGGACATCCCTCTCAGGTGTCGCCATAGGGGAACTGCCTCCCCCCAACCGCTCTCTGAACTGTCCGTCCCATTCTTTCTGGGACTCCTCCATGGACCAGGCCCTGGGTCCCGGCCCTCCCTCCCTCCAGTGTGGGGACATTGCAGTCACAGAGGTAGCCAGGCATCCCAGCTTTTTTTTTTTTTTTTTTTTTGATACGAAGTCTCCCTGTATCGCCCAGGCTGGAGTACAGTGGCGAGATCTCAGCTTACTGCAACCTCCCCATCCTGGGTTCAAGCAATGCTCCTACTTCAACCTCCTGAGTAGCTCGGATTACAGGCACCCGCCACCACGCCCAGCTAATTTTTTTTGTATTTTTAGTAGAGATGGGTTTTCACCATGTTAGCCAGGCTGGTCTTGAACTCCTGACCTCAAGTGATCCACCTGCCTCAGCCTCCCAAAGTGCTGGGATTACAGGCGTGAGCCAGTGCACCTGGCCTGCATCCCAGCTTTTACTGCTCATGAGCTGTGTGACATTGGGCAAGTCCTTTAGCATCCATGAACCTCAGTTCTCCACCTCTAAAATGGGCTACTGATAATTCCTATCTCAGAGGATTCAGTGGAACCCTGTACTTCTCTGTGTCTCTCTCTTTTTGCCTGTATATCTATCTTTATATCTCTCTTTTCTGTTTTGTTTTTCTGACTTCTTCTGTTTTCCCATTCTCATGCCTATCTCTGACTCTGCCTCCCTTCTGTTTATCCATATATCTCCATTCCTCTAAATCCCCTCCCCTTGGCCAGGCGTGTTGGCTTATGCCTGTAATCCCAGCATTTTGGGAGGCCGAGGCGGGTGGATCACTTAAGGTCAAGAGTTCAAGACCAGCCTGGCCAACAATGCCAAACCCCATCTCCATTTAAAAAAAAAAATAGCTGGGCATGGTGGTAGTCACCTGTAATCCCAGCTACTAGGGAGGCTGAGACAGGAGAATTGCTAGAACCCAGGAAGCAGAGGTTGCAGTGAGCCAAGATTGTGCCACTGCCCTCCAGCCTGGGTGACAGAGCAAGACTCCATCTCAAAAATAAACAGGCTGAGTGAGGTAGCTCACACCTGTAATCCCAGCACTTTGGGAGGCCGAGACAGGTGGATTACCTGAGGTCAGGAGTTCAAGACTCCTGGCCAACATGATGAAACCCTATCTCTACTAAAAATACAAAAATTAGCCTGGCGTGGTGGCACTCACCTATAGTCTCAGCTACTCGGGAGGCTGAGGCAGGAGAACTGCTTCAACCCGGGAGGTTGCAGTGAGCTGAAATCTCACCACTGCACTCCAGCCTGGGCGACAGAGCAAGACTCTGTCTCGGAAAAAAAATAAAAAATAAAAATAAATAAATAGTAAATAAGTAACTGAATCCACCACCCGAAGTCCTTCCTCAGGTGTGCCCGCATGCCCTGCTGCAGTAGCCTCCTTCTCCCCTGCTTCCCCCGAGGGCCCTTACCCCAGCCCCTGGTCCTCTGACTCTCCTGGCTGTGGGGCTGGCCTGTCTGTCTCTCTGTCCCTCAGGGGATCACTTCGCCACTTCTCATGCACCCTGACCTCAGCCATCACCCTCTCTGCTCTTCCCAGGGATGCCAAGGCCTGTGTGATCCACGGCACCGACCTCAAGGACTTCACCACCGAGCAAATCGACGAGATCCTGCAGAATCACACTGAGATCGTCTTCGCCCGCACGTCCCCCCAGCAGAAGCTCATCATCGTGGAGGGCTGTCAGAGACAGGTGGGCTGTGCTCCCACAGAGGACGGGGCGGGGCCTTCACTCCTGGTCCTCACTGACGCCGGGGCCTCCTGGGTCTGAGGGAGGAGGGGCTGGGGGCCTGGAGTCCTGGGTGTGAGGGAGGAGGGGCTGGGGGCCTGGACTCCTGGGTGTGAGGGAGGAGGGGCTGGGGGCCTGGACTCCTGGGTCTGAGGGAGGAGGGGCTGGGGGCCTGGACTCCTGGGTCTGAGGGAGAAGGGACTGGGGGCCTGGATTCTTGGGTTGGAGGGAGGAAGGGCTGGGAGCCTGGATTCTTGGGTTGGAGGGAGGAGGGGCTGCGGGCCTGGACTCCTGGGTGTGAGGGGGGAGGGGCTGGGGGCCTGGACTCCTGGGTGTGAGGGAGGAGGGACTGGGACCTGGACTCCTGGGTCTGAAGGAGGAGGGGGCTGGGGTCTTGGGCTTCCGGATCTGAGGGAGGAGGCTCTTGGGCCTGGTTCTGGGATTCGTCCTTACCCTCTCTCCCTCCAGGGTGCAATCGTGGCTGTGACTGGGGATGGTGTGAACGACTCTCCCGCTCTGAAGAAGGCCGACATTGGGGTGGCCATGGGCATTGCTGGCTCTGATGTCTCCAAGCAGGCGGCCGACATGATCCTGCTGGATGACAACTTTGCCTCCATCGTCACGGGAGTGGAAGAGGGTGAGTTGGCCAAGGGTAACCCTGGAGACCAGGGTCACTCCCGGAGGCCTGAGACTGGCAAGGGGAACCGGCCAGGGCTGCAGGAGGATGTGTGGGAGAGACCACAGCCCCCCGCTGGCCCTGGTGGAGCTTGAGGCTGTCCTTTTCTGTCGTCCTCCCCTGTGGGGTGGGGAGCTTCCCTAGGCAGAACTGAGCTGACATATTGCTGGGTCCCTGCATCATGCAGCACAGGCCCCATCTGGTGGGTAAAACCAACTTGGAGGCTTTTAAAAAATATTCTCAGGCGGGGCTCGGTGGCTCATGCCTGTAATCCCAGCACTTTGGGATGTTGAGGCAGGTGGATTAGGAGGTCAGGAGATTGAGACCATATTGGTCAACATGGTGAAACCCCATCTCTACTAAAATACAAAAAACTAGCTGGGCGCCGTGGCGGGTGCCCGTAATCCCAGCTAGTCAGGAGACTGAGGCAGGGGAATCGCTTGAACCCAGGAGGTAGAGGTTGTAGTAAGCAGAGATCCCGCCACTGCACTCCAGCCTGGCGACAGAGCAAAATTTTGTCTCAAATATATATATTCTCAAGCCCACCCAGGGGGAAGCCAGGGACCCTGGGGGAGGCCTCAGGGGACCCCTCTGCCAGCCTGGGCTAGGGGTTGAGGGAGCTTCCCAGAGTGGACAGGGATGGCTGAGCCAAGAGGCCATGCTGGGACGTCCACGTAGAGCAGTGCCAGGGAGTCGCAGGCGGAGGAACCGGCACGCAGGCAAGGCGGTGTGAGGGCTGGGGTTTGAGGCTGCTGTTGCTGCTCAGGCGGGGGCAGCGGGGGCCTGGGCTGCAGAGCCGACAGGCATCACCTCCCGACAGGCCACAGAAGGGCTGGTTCACATTCAGATTTATTCTGATCATCAAAGTAATCATGATAATTATAGATAAATGCAGAAAAGCATTCAGGAAAAATTGGAGTCACCCATAACCTTGCCATCCAGAAATAATCATGGTTCGTGCCTTGGTGCATTTTCTTCCAGTTCCTCTCTCTTATTTGAAATGTCACTGGTGTAAAAAGTAGTTCATGGTAAAAGAGAATTCAAACAGCAAAGCTGAGCCCAGAGTAACAGATTAAATGTCCTTAGCCCTTGTCTCCTATGTCCCAGAGAAAACCATGGTTAACGCTTTCTTATCCTCCCAAGAGACATATTTTTTTTTGGGGGGTGGGATCGGAGATAGGGTTGCCCAGGATGGAGTGCAGTGGCACGATCTCGGCTCACTACAGCCTCCACCTCCTGGGTTTAATTGATCCTCCTGCTTCAGGCTCCTAAGTAGCTGAGACTACAGGTATGCACCACCATGCATGGCTGATTTTTAATATTCTGTAGAGATGGGGTTTCACCATGTTGCCCAGTCTGGTCTTTTTTTGTTTTGTTTTGAGACAGAGTCTCGCCCTGTCACCCAGGCTGGAGGGCAGTGGCACTATGTTGGCTCACTGCAACCTCTGCCTTCCGGGTTCAAGCGATTCTCCTGCCTCAGACTCCTGAGTAGCTGGGATTACAGGTGCATGCCACCATGCCTGGCTATTTTTTGTATCTTTAGTGGAGATGGGGTTTCACCGTGTTGGCCAGGCTGGTCTCGATCTCCTGACTTCGTGAACCACCCACCTCGGCCTCCCAAAGTGCTGGGATTACAGGCGTGAGCTACTGCACCCGGCCAATTTTTGCATTTTTAGTAGATATCGGGTTTCACCATGTTGGCCAGGCTGGTCTCGATCTCCTGAATTGAAGTGATTGCTCTCCCTTCCCTCCCTCCCCCACGTCTGTTCTCTCC